>BPLR01001253.1:0-37422 GCA_021605095.1 Caerostris extrusa | reverse complement strand
CTTTATTTATCGTGCTGCCATCTGCATTCAATAGATGAAAACTTTCTTTAATTATTATGTTTATACTGTCAGTAGTCCGTTATTGTTATATAGCATGAATTGTTACGTATCCCAAATTCTACTGAACTTTTGAAATTTTAACCCATATTTATCGTGCTGCCATCTACATTCAATAGAAGAAAACATTCATTAATTATTATGTTTATATTGTGGCTATGTATTTTTTTAAAACTTTATGAGCACTGTTTAATTTTTATAACTTATTTTTAAACTTAATTGATAATTATCATGCATTTCCATTTTCTGTTATTTTTATTTTCAATGAAATAAAAATTTTAAGTAATTATGAGTAACCCAGAGTGTATTTATGCTCTCAAAACTATATTCTAGTCTCTTGAATTATTAGTATATTAATGTAAAAAATATTTATTTTATTAATAATAATGTAAAAAAAAATATTATAATCCACTAAAACGGTTATGCTCCTTGGAACAGGTAATAATAATTTCAAATTATGCGCCTGGAAGTATTAATTTCAAAATAATATGAAGCTCAACTCGTATCCCAATGGTAATGTGCAGAATTAGCGTGTGTAGCCTTTCCTTGATTCAAAATTTTCGATGACATGACATTTTTTTTTTCCCCATCAATGAGCCTCATGTACCATTAATTTATATTACGAATATCTCCCAACATGGTGAAGGGAGAAGTTTTAAGGATAACAACCCGCATTTGCGTGTCTTATCGTAAAAAACCCGGGAAAACTCCATGGCAAACTGACTATCAATACGAGAGCTTTTTAAATAGTCTTACTTGCTTCACATTTTCGTTGCCATTTTATTTGGAGATTTTCCATTATTTGTAAAAAAACAATTAATATAACTATTAATCAATTCTATTATGTCTGCTTTTATCTCATTTGCTTTAATTAACATAACTATTAGTCAATTACTATTACAATTAATATAACTATAAATCAATACAATTATGTCTGCTTTCATCTCATTGCTTATATCATTTTGGGCCCGAATGGCCGAGTGGCTAGCGCTCTGGCGCTCGGTACCACAGGTTTCGGGTTCGAGTCCCGACGGTGCCATGGATGTTTGCAGTGGTTCAGAATCCACTTTAAACCGTAGGTCCCGGTCTAATAGGATCGTAGAGCGTTGCAGGGGCATTGTTACTCCGCGTCCGTGGCTTATCTTCAAGTTGCACGCTCCAACAGGTTTAAGCAAAGTGAGTAACATCTGTGCAGCGCTTGCTTTAAGGCATCAAGACCAAGCTGTCTAAGTGTTTGTCAGCTACATTAGAACAAAAAAAAATTAATCAATATTAAGGTGCTTTTTTTTAAAATTTTTTTTAAATTTCAAAATTTTTTATACTGAAGTTGATTTACAACCTATAGTATGTCATATCATAACCAGCAGTTACCTTCAGATCCGTATAATTGGTACGAAATATTTATTAATAGGTATGATACGAATCATTTATTTTAAAATGATCCGTATCATTTAATTGATTTGCATCGTGTGATTCTCAGCGATGATTTTTTTCTTTTCTTTATTTATGTTTTTATTTTATTTTATTTATTTTTTTTTTTATTTTATCATTTCAATAATGGATATATTTGTTAATACAGTTTGTATTATTTTTAGAGGCAAATAATTTTTTTTTATATTCGTCGCGCAGTTTCAAATTTTCACAATTTTTATTATTGAATATTTTTATCAGAAAAAATAGCATCAATATTCAATAGATTTCTTGAAGTTAAGAATGTAAGAATGTAATTATTTAATTCTTTAAAAAGAAAAAAATATTAAATTGTTCTCTGAATTTTGTTTCAGCATAATAACTTTACATTAAATATTTTATTGATGTGAAATGCAAATTACTTTAAATGTGTTGTAATAAAAAATATTTATTTAAAATTTAAAAGTATAAAATGATAACGAATTTGAACGGGTAAGAAAAAATATATATATATACTTACTCCTTACTTATATATTATATCAATACTTCAATTTTCTTTCTATTTGTAAAATTAAATTTAAAATTAGATGCTTCCAATTTTTGGAAAAGTTTCATAAAAGTAATATATCATGCATAAAGAGAATGGAAAATTACATATAAATAAAAGTTACATAATTATCAGAAATATATTTATAAACAAATATTATTTTTAAAAAATCTTATTTTTGAGAATTTTATTATTCTATATATAAGATAATGGCATATTTTCAGTAAAAAAGAATATAGCTTATAGAATTCAATTTAAACAATGAATTGGAAATAAAAAAAATTAAAAAAATTTCAATTGATTTCTAGTGAGATGAAATTTTCTGAATATAGAGATGGGCGGCATGATAATATTCTCAATCTGGATTTACATCTAATTTATTTTTTTGTGCTTCTCATAGTGGTTTGTCCGAATGCTATGATGAAAAATATGCGTCATGTTTACAAATCTATTTTTTTTTTTTTATATTTCTTTAAAAGTAAATTGGATTATGTGTTAAAAAGGGGGTGGATTATTTGATTTTCCCCAAATCACTTTACGCCATTGAAGTTTGAGCAAAACGGCCGAATGGATAAACGCTTGTCTCATGTAGAATTAGCGAGTTAGATATCAATTCCATTTTAGTAAAAAGATCAATGTTTATATATATATATAGCAAGTAATTCTGTAGCTTTTCATGGTTCATGGTTTTTTTTTTCTTTGTTATTGTAAACCGTTAATGTTTTATATTTATTAGTTGGCGTGTGATTTGTATTTATAAATTTTGATCCTTTAATTTTTAACTATTAGTTTGTCCCAATATCGTTTTTAACGATTATTCTTAATTTTTTCACTAAATCCTTATTTAGCCATTTTCCTTTCATTCCGTCAGATGGATTCATTTGAAAATATTTTTTTTTCCCACCTTTTTTTTTTTTCATTGCTGCTAATGCTCACAATCGCGGCTAAATTTAAAAAAATTTTTCATTAGATGTTATTTTTATGATTTTCGATTTTTTCAAGTCATAAATACTTTTTTTAATCACATTTTTCTTGCTTTCTAAAATTTTGCTAACGAAAATTTTATAAGCTACAAAATCATTACGATAGGATTGGATTTCAGATGGAAAAACGTCTTAATTTTGCATCTGGCGCTTGGTACCACAGGTTTCAAGTTCAAACCCTGGAAATGACGTGAATGTTGTTGGTAGTTCAAAATCCATATTAAACTATAGGTCCCGGTTTAATTAGTCTAAAGTGCGCAAAAAAATGGCCATAGAACGACAAATCACACCAAACTTAATTTTGTATCGAATTTTGGCAACGAAAGCAAAAATTCGTAAACGTACAAAGTCCTAAATATTACTATTCTTTTATAAATATTATTATTATTATGCTTTGTAATTTTAACAATTTAAGTAAAAAATGCATAAATATATAAAAAAATAAGAGAGAAATTTAAATACTGCTGTAGTCTTCAGAGTAGGAAAAAATGTACAGCAGTTGTTGATTTGTAATTCCCCTAAAGTGTTTAGGCAAGGTATAATACTACTTTTGATGAATTTAGGAGTTGCAGATGACGCCACCTCCCGGACCAACTGTGTGACGTGTAGATGATGCAATTAAAAAGAAACCGAAACTTTCGGCTTGGCGTGGGAGAAGTGAAACCGAAACCGAAACCGAAACTGGGCGATGTCCTTATACCAATTTTTGCTGCGATTACAATCTGCGGTCTCATTTTTGCTGCCATGATAGATTTACAATATTACAATTTTATTGAAGATCATTTGCTATATAACTGCTATATGTGCCTGCTCACTGATAGGGATATTTCTTTTTTTAAAATATGGGGGAAATTAGCTGCGTCACAATTTTAGTAAGTGAAAATTTTATTGCGTTCAATATGATTATTTCTCTATAAATATTTGTAGGTAGTTCTGTTTTTGTGTTCCAAATTAAAATCTTGTAAATATTCTAAATTAAAGTTTAAGCATTGTGTTTAAGTATTCATTAAAAGTAAAATTAATTTTGTTTTGGTATTAATTTCGTATTTTATTTAATTGTGTTATTGTTTAAATTACTTTGTGCTGGTATATGCAGATTAGCTTTCTATGTCGGAACTTGTTAAGAATCTCGATTCCTATTTAAATTGTTCAAATACTACAAAAAGCTCTACCAAATTCAATCAAAAAGTCTCTTAAGTGATGGTTAAATTCAATTTTATAAGCAAAAATAAATACTTAGACACTATTTCGAGGATATTGAAACAATAATCTGTTTATATTTTAAAAGCCAGACTAGTCAAAATGAACTACAGAGCACATGATTTGATATTGGTCCATCATTATATTTATCAACACATATTTCATGTCAATTTTCAAAACACTCATAAATAAAATTACATGAAAATCAGCTTTTATTTTAAATAAAAGTTTCCCATGTTGCGCGAGGAAATTAATCTGTTTTAAATAACAATTTATACTTTAATTTATTTTTATTTTATAACTTAATTTTCTGAAGACGCCATGAACCTCTAACCAGGTCAACATCATTTTCATACATGATATTAATGTTCAAGTATCATCTAGTCAACTATCATATGTAGTCTTAATCACAAGAGAATTCATAATTATAAAGTTTCGTTCGCTGCGTACAAAAATTTTGAAATAATCCCCAAAAATGTCTAAATTAATTATTTATTAAACGGGTTAAGCTTGAAAAGGAAAATGTGGCAGCAAAAATTTAATTTAAAAATTCCAGGTTTAAGGAGGCGGGGAGAAAATTCTTCCTCTATGATTGGCTCGCTTTTTGGTTGCCATGGTAATAGTTGAGGATTAGCCAGTGAGATGGCACTTCTCTATACAGCTGTAATACAGAAAATTTCCTTTTAATATCTAGAGTGAACCCTGTTTCTTTTAGTTTGTGCAAAAATAATTAACTATTTATAGACAGCAAATTCTAAAGTTTTAGGAATCAAAAACTGAGTAAAATAATAATAATAATAAAAAAAAAGGAGCGTATTCAAAAATATATGAAATTGTGAAATATATTTGATTTATCAACTAGTAAAAAATTTGTTTCATTGTTTGAAATGTTTTTTTCTTTTGCTGAAGTTTACAAGAAATCCTCGTGTACTTTTGAAATACTTGTAACATAAATTTATATAGCAATTAAATTGCATATTCACTGTGACTTTTGAACCTCACAGTTACAGTTATTTTCAAATGATGTTCCGTCTGCGGTATGTTTGTGTCCTGACGCCATTTTGATGGGTATAATAACGTGAAAATCTAATGTTATTTTTTTTTAATCTGTAATAAATAACCCAAATTTAAAGTAAAAATGGATGCTGTAAAGGCTTTCAACACAGAAGTAAGTGAAAGTTTGTTTATTAAATATTTTAATCATAGTTTCATTTCTCAGCCGTGTGTATTACATTTTATGGCGTGATAAGCTGAGTTTACTAAAAGAAATTTGCGTTGTTCACTCACCGGCGATCCAATTTTCTTACGTTACATCAATCAGATTACAACCCTACTTAACACTTCATTTTTTTGATTGGATGCAAATAATATATTTCAAATTGATTAGTTTTTATGCAAATTGTTTTAAATTTGTATTTGTTTATATGAGTTTGCTTTAAATGTTTAAATATATTTTTAATGCTACTTACTAAATTTTGATCTAAAGATATATAAATGTAAAAGACATAATTAGAATAATTTTTACAGAAATTGGACTAAATTCTATTTTGATATGGGAATTTATTTTTTTATTGATAATTATCTGCAATTATAAATTTTATACTGACAGTTGTTTAAGTTATTTGCTGTTTGAATTCGCAATATTTGTTATTATAGTAGGTAAAATCTTGTTTGGTTTATTATGGTTCAATAATTTTCAATAATCGCCAAATAGGCAATTATGATTACATAAAGAATATTTGATGGGAAAAAAGCCATGTGAAAATCTTGGGACAAATTGCAGTTTAGGAGATAGGAAAGACTTGAGAAAACATGTTAAAATTCATTGTAAACAAACAATGCAAAATTAGTTCAAGTTTAATACAAATGTTAATATCTTAATTTTAAGGCTGTGAAAATTATTTATCAATAAAAACTAAAATGTGTAGGTTAAGCAAAGAGGGATTCTCTCATCATCTGCCAAATCCCTTCTTAACATGAGAAAAGATATCTAATCGAACACACATTCTCTGTAGTAGGATACAACTTCAGAGATAAACAAGAAAATTTATTGGCGCAACAGAGCACCTCATATAATCAGAACTGAATTAAAAATAAGTAACCATTATCAATTGACAAAAAACTTGTCTGCTGAACAAGTTATTATAAAAAATAATCCTCTGAATTAAGAACTATTTTGAACATCGGATAACCAACTTGGTTTTAAACAAGGTTTTGTCAATCAGATTTATCTGTAGGAGAGTCACTTACAATTTAATGCATGCCTAAAATTAAAAACTATAAAATGCAAAGAAATTTAATAGAATCTAACAATTAGCTCAGGGAAAGAAAAGCATCATTTATGATACTGATTTGTTGCAGACATGATCTTTTTTTATTTTTTGTTGAATGAAACGAACAGTTTGTTTAATATGCCTTATTAGGCAAGAAATTATTTTAACGTCATTTTGTCAGTAATTAATAATTAAAATGTAAAATATTAAAGCAGTTTTGTATCTGTTTGTTATAAAGCGATTCAAGATTTAAAATCTTTATACTGATCATGGCTGGGCAATGTTAAAATTTTTAAAATCAATATATCATCCATCTAATATCGCGATATTGTGATGTATTGATATTATGCAGATTTAAAACTTTGAATAGTAAACAATAAAATGAGAATCTGAGTTCTCCCGACCACCATATTTTAATAAGATAATTTTCATGGTTCAAGAATTATGTTTATTTTATTTTACGTCACCTTTTATTTTGCTGCCTTCAGCCCAAAGTATTTCATATTTCATTGCAAATTATCTCATTGACTTTTATTAATGCTAAATAATTAGGTGCATTCATTTAGTTCAACTTTAAAGTGGAGTACCGTCTTTTTTTTTTTTTTACCTTTTTAATAAACTATATATATATATTAATATTTTAAATTTGAGTACATGAAAAAAAAAAATGTTGATAATGGGAAAATAATTACTAGTGAGCTTATTAAAAAGGAAAAGAGGAAGGCAAATTAAAATTATATCGAAATTAAGTTTTTTTGTTCTCTCCTTCCCGATATTTTAAAAGTTACTGAATTGTAAATGGTATTAAATATGTTTTAAAAACCAGGGCCTCTTCACCATGTGTCATAAAAATATGATCTGCCAAACTTGATTGAATTATTGGGTCGGCAACTATGTGGTTGCAGATTTTGTCAATAGATAGTCTTAACACATTATTTTGTTTTGTCAAAGCATCAAACCTACATTGTTTTCTAGTTGTTTGGACTTTCGCCTTTAAATTAGTAAAAAAAATTGTGTTAATTAGTTATTTAGTCTTGCTTTTATCTCAATTTAAAGAAAGAACAAGACGTCATTTCAGACATATTTTATTGTATTATTTCTTTAAAAGGCAAGTACATATGAAGTTATGTGCCATATATGGGAACGAAGCCTTGAAAGAAAAGTAGTGTCAAAACTGGTTTGCCAAATTTTGCTCTGGGGATTTTTCACTGAAAAATGCACAACGATTTTGCTATCCAATTGAAGTTGATGAGACCCATATCAAGGCAATTATCAATTCAGATAGTCATAGCACAACGTCTGAGATTATAAAGAAGTTCAATGTATCACACATGCATTTAAAAACAGCTTGGTGCTGTCAAGAAGTTTGATTTATGTATCCCTAATCAGCTTAAGGAAATTCATTGGATGCAACACTGCAATTTGTTTATAAAAACGCAACGAAATTGATCCGTTTCTGAAACGCTTGATAACTGGCGACGAAAAAGTGGATAGTTTATAACAACATTAATCAGAAAAGATCTTGGGTGGTGTAAGATGAACCAGCTGAGATTCACAAAAAAAAAAAGACTATGCTGTCAGTTTGGGATTATAAAGGGATTTTACACATTGAACATTTACCAAGAAACCAAATGATTAATTCAAATGTGTATGTTCAACAACTCGCCAAACTGAACGATGCAGTTCAAGAAAAGCAGCCAGAATTGGCAAATCAGTATTGTCTTTCCTGCAGGATAATCCAAAGCTCCACACATCTTTGGTCATTCACAAAAATTATTGGAATGTGTTGTCACATCCGTCATATAGCCCTGACCTTCGCTTTCAGATTACCGTTTATTTCATTCCATGCAGAACTCCTTAAATGGTAAAATTTTTAATGATTCTGATGATGTAAAATCTCATTTAATTTTGTCTTTTGCTGGCAAAAATCAGAAGCTTTATGAACATGGAATTATGACACTGCCTGCCTGAAAGATGGCGAAAGGTTATTGACAAAAACAGACAATATCTAATTGAATAACTATATTTTTAAGCAAAAATTTTGAATTTTTCTTATTTAAAATTTGCAATCACTTAGTTGCCATCCCAATGATTAGCACATTTTGTGATAGTCTTAAAACATTATGAAAGTATCTAAACTACCTTTTCTTCGAAAGAAATTTTAAAAATACAAATTGGGTGGAATTTAGAAAGAAATATTCAACATTTAGAATTTTAAGCCAATTTAGGTAATGTTATTACAACAGTAAATTTTTATAAGAATTAGAATTCTTAATTATAATTAAAATAATTTAACAAATATCTCTAATTGAGTTCTACAATAAGTAGGAAAAAGTGGCATTGCATCAAAATTCATAAAGTAATTATGCAATAGACGTGATGAACAAATAACAAGTATCTGAAATTACCGGATATCCAATTATATCAATTTTGAATATGAATGTTGAAATCGCTTTTCTTCCTTATGCAGCTCTGATTCATTGATAATCTTCGAAGTAGTTATACTGTTTTTGAAAAATCAGTATATCAATAAATATTGCATGGAATTTTTAACAACATGCCATCACACCTTATAAAATGCTTTAATAAATAAAATTTTTTAAATTATATATGTGTTTCCTATCAATAAGAATTAATGGAATAAATTATATTTTTTTTTTTGTTTATATTTAAATGGTTTTACATTAAACAATTTCTTTTTGATAACAATGTTCATGAAAGGGAATCACCTTTTAAATGAAGCTTCTATGGTTAAAATGCATAATTTGCTTTTAATATAAACAATGTGAGGCCAGGAAGAAATATTTATGAGAAAAGTTCTCCAGTTTTTGAATTTTTAATACTAATATAATTTAAACAATTGAGATATTTTACTATACTTCTTTTTTTTTTTTTTTTTTTTTGTTATCATTAATTTTATCTAAAACAACTGCTTCTATTATAACAATTATATAGTTTATATTTTTAAATAACTCTCAAAGATAAATAGCATGTATTATAAAACTTTACGATGGGAGTTAAAGGGGAGTACTTATCATTGAAATTTTGAGAAATTTTCTCAATTCATTACATAAATAATGTTTCAAATAATGACAATTAAGTTAGAGTACTTTTTGTTTGAACTGTAAATTAAATTTGTTTCTTAATAAGAGAATTAATAAATTTGTCAACTTTTAAGCATTAGTGAATGAAGGATGAATTTTGCTAAAATATTTTTTAAAAGATACTATATAAATGCTATTGATATTAAAAATTTTGCAATATATAAACTTGCATCATGTTTGTTCCTATGAATTTGATTTTGACAGCATGTCACACTGCATTTATTGATGGATCTAAGAATTGTTGTGTTTTTGTTGTATCTAAGAAGTGTTTAGTGTTCTAACAATTACATTCCTCATTCTTTTACAGCTGTCATCATTATATGATGTCAAACCTCCTATTTCCAAAGCCAAGATGACTTCCATCACTAAAAGTGCTATCAAGGGCATTAAATTTTATAAGCATATTGTACAGAGTGTTGAGAAGTTCATTCAAAAGGTAAGAGGATAATAGATTAAACAACTTACCTATTTATAATATTTGTTTTTTTTTGTCTAAGTTAATATTAAAATATTGTCATATTCATATAACCATGGAATTAAAGTATCTTCTCCTTCAAATTGTAAAATAATTCAAACTGTAAACATTTTTTATACACCACCAGCTACACCGACAGTTGCCAAATGTAATAAACTTCAACAGTATTTTTGATAAACATGTTTCTGTAATTTTTCATTTACTTATATATTTTATTTGATGGTGGAGCAAACTGATAAAATAACTTGAATTACAAGTTTTTAGAATTTGTTAATAAATTTATAAAACACTTTTTTTAATGATTAAAACCAGATATTCAAAGGGTTGGAAACTTAACTACACCAAAATGTTCATAATAAATACAATAATGATAAAAAGATTTGAATGATTATAATTTTCTCGTAAATATTTTAACAATATATATTATATCTTACTTGGTTCGCCTAAAAACTTAATATGCAAATTTTAAAACTCAGAATTTCTAAATTGCAATTAAATTCACTTACTAATTAATGAAATTTGATTTGTCTCTTCACTAAGAAATGATTGTGTTGAATTGGAGGAGACTTCGAAATTTAATCCTATGTTTTCTTGGCAATTTTCCTTTTTCCTCCCCAACTCATTTTTACAATCTTCGCCAAGTCCCTCACGCTTTATGTGGTTTTCCATTTCTGTTATTGTTAACTGTAACCTGGAGGGGGGGGGGGAGATCTCCAGTATGAGAGTAGGACAAAGAAAAACTTACTATTTCCTGTTAATTACTAGTCCCTTATTCTGAAAGTGTTAATATTTTAAAAGTTTTGATATTTTGTAAGAATATGTAAATTCTATTATTACAAACATAGGAGGGACCCTTAAAAAGAATATAATTAGCCAAGATCTAACTGAAAATTATTAATTTATGAGACAATAATATTTATATTTTTATATACTGACATAAAAATTTTCCACCTTATATTTGTTACTAATATTTATTTCTGTGGTTATATTTGTGTAATACACTGAAGTGTTCAGGTTTTTTTCTAAATACCAAGTTTTGAGTTATTAATGGATTTAATGACTTTTCAAATTAAGCAATCATTTTTTTAATTGTGTGATTTAATTTATTTTCATTTGAACTAATACTGTGTTAAGATTTCGTAATTGTTACTATTTGTCATTTTAGTGTAGACCTGAGTACAAAGTTCCTGGTTTATATGTTGTTGATTCTATTGTTCGCCAATCTCGTCATCAGTTTGGAGCAGATAAAGATGTATTTGGTCCCAGATTCATTAAAAACATTACAGCAACTTTTCAAAATCTTTTTAAATGTGCAGAGGAAGATAGGTGAGTATTACATTTTATAAATGACTTAAATCCATTGTATTAATTTTCATGGTCTTCATTTAATATTTAATCTATAATAATAATAAACATTTTTTTGTTTCAGTCGAGAATTATCAGAGTGCTGAATTTATGGCAAAAGAATAATGTATTTCCTATTGATATTATTCAACCATTATTAGATATGGGGCATCCAAATACTTCAAATGAAAGTAAGAATTTATTTTTATCAAGCTTTACAAAATTTAAATTTATCTGTATTATATATATATATATAATATTTTAAAAATGTTAATTGCTTTTTATCCATCAAGTATTAAATGAACTTGCAATCAAATGAATTTAGAAAATTTAAAATCATTTAAATACAGAAAAGACAGTGTTTGAAATGAATATTTATCAAATATAAGGGTTGATTAGACAAGAATATTAATTATTGGATTCCAGAGGGGAAAAAAATTAAAGAAACTTACGAAAATTTAATAAAAGTTGTCTATTTTTATACTGTTATCTCTATTTTTGAATGTAAATAAAGTGAAAGATTACTTTGAGAACTGACTTGTTTTAAACTAACTATGCACCCTGCATAATAAAATTATATGTGAGGCACATTTAAATTTTTGCCCTATTATGAATAGCAAAAACTGAAAGTTCCTTGTTTTTCACAAAGCATTATAATCTTCCAATAAACATCTATTGGGGCCTGATGGCTGAGTGGCTAGCGATCTGGCACTCAGTACCACAGGTATCAGGCTCGAATCCTGGTAGTGACATGGATGTTTGCAGTGGTTCCAAATCCACTTTAAGCTGGGGACCCGGTCTCCTATGACTGTAGATCATCACAGAGACTAATCAGGCTTCTCATCCACATCATTCCCCAACTGTAAAGGGACAACTTGGCTCTAGGTACAGTGATGTGGTGTAGTAGTAGTACTAATAAACATCTATTGATGTTTGTAATTTTTATTGTATAATACTGTTGCCTGTGTTACAAAAAGCATATTTTAGTTAGAAAATTTTGAAACATAAAGACATAACACTCATACAGGGTTATCATATGTTATACTTATATACAAAGATAATGGACATGCATCATAAGAGAAAGTGAGAATTCGTAGTAACTTTTATTTCTTTTATCTTTGAGGTGTGGATCTAGTGTTTTTATGTGCAATCTCATATTAATCATAAAATAACTAATATAATCCTACAGCTTTTGATAGTTATGTAAATTTTTAATACTGTACAGTAAATGAATTTTGTAGTTATGATTTATCACTATTTAATTTTATGAATTATTCACAGGCAATAAGCACAATACAGCATTGCTTTCTTTTTTTACGACAAAATGTATCTAACCTAATGATAAAGTGAAGGCATTCCATTATTTTATATTTGAATATATTTTAAAAGAAAATATAGTTACCTTAGCAATTAAAACAAATTTATACATGTTGATGTTTTGTTAGAAGAATAATTTTATTTCCTATATAGCATCCACTAATGATGAAAGTCGAGCGTCTCGCAAAGAAACGGAGTCTAATTCTTGGAAAGGATGGCCACAAGCTAATGATGAAATAATTTCTGAAAATCGAACATATGCAGAGGTAATTTAATTTCTAAATAATTGTTGAATGAAGTTGCGAATTAATCTTTCCTTTAGAACAAGGGTTAGGAAGCTGCAGTTCTTTGCTGAAAAAGGCAGCTACTAAATGCTTTATTAAAAATTTGCTATGACTGTTAGTTAACTGAAATTAATCTAAAATGCAGATATAAAAGTACAATTTTTGGGGAAAAAAGAAAAGCTGATATTCATAGAAGAAGAATGCATATAAATGACACTAGTGATGTAGAGTTTATTACATTATCACTATCTTGGCACATGTATTATTAAACATCTAGATGCAAAAGATAATATATTGATGTAGCAAATGCAAGAATACTTTGCACCAGAATTGTCAGTTGAAAATTTGCATTGGGTATAAATTTGTGCCAAGATTTTTATGTATAATTTGTGTGGCATTGGCAGAATAGCTTAGTTATTTCAATAACTAATTTGGCACTTAAAATTTCAAAATAGTAAGTCAAATATTATAGAATGCTATTTTCATGAAAATTGTTAAGTTTTAACGAAAAATATCCCAATGAGGATGATAGAATTAAGTTGTTGAAAATTACAAAAGAAAATATGATTTCAGCAAAGAAATCTATCATCTTGGCCAAAATTTTCATTCAGTACTAACGAAACACGTTTTTTAAGTTATCGCTTAAAAGCAGTAAATCTTTTATCAGTCAAATTTCTAAAAAATTGCATGTACAATGTCCCAAATTCTGTTTAAAATATATATGTAAGAAGATGAGATTTATAATTCTCATCTAGGTCTGTAAAGAACCTTAACTATTTCTGAGAAAGTATTAGATTTCTAATATTTGGATATTAATTCTGCTGAATTTATATCCATGGTTTTTGATGAATCGATTGTCAGTGCTATATATCTATCTATCTTCTATTATATACAATTCCCGTGTCACAATGTTTGTTCGGATGAACTCTGAAACTAACAATCCGATTTTACCTTTTTTTCAACCTTAAATGTGTGTTTTGATCCAACTTGAGAGAAAGGATAGTTTTTATTCAGATTTTTTTTTATTTGAATGCAAAATCAACGATTTTAACATTTCGTCATTTGGCGCCATTAAATGCAAAAAATCGGTTAAAAATCGGCAATACTGTAATTAGAGGAATTTGTAACTTCATTTTCAGAACAATATAATGACTATTTTATTGCTATTTCGATAACTAGTTGCATAATTTTTATTTGCACTAATTAAGAACAAAATATATATTCTTTTAAATAAGTATTCCGATAAATTATTGATTATTCTGAGCATATTCTTATAACATATGTCTGTTGCTGATACAGAACAAAACACTTATGATGTTGCCACTCATGAAAATAAGAAACAAACAAGAAAAACAATTTTTAATTTATTAATAACTTATATTTATTCTTAAATAATTGATTTCCTTTTTAAAGAAGTTCTTTTAGTTAGGATTTTGTGGCTTTAGCTATTTAGAATGTTAGTTAACGTTACAATTTAAAAGCGGTATTAACGCGACAACACAAATTTGGTGTACGCAAAATTTTTTTATGATTTCATCGTTAGAATAAAAATTTGTTTCCACCACAGACGAAAGACATACCAAAATAAAAGGTAAGTTAGATGCTGCTGTGTCTCAATGCCTGTACTACATAACCGTAAAATTCTCATGTTCTGAAATATTATTGTTTTATGTATGTAGCTTTAAATTTTAGAAAATTATATTGTATGAAAGTATTACAAACGATGTAAGTATTACCTGATTTTATTATCAATATTTTTTTTTTCTAAGAAATGTAATAATTTTTTTTGTAAGTTATTACAATTTATATTCAAAATAATTAATGCACAATAAATAAGACTTAGTGTATAATATTAAACGATCGTTTGCATTTGTATTTTATTGTGAATTTTTTTTTTTTAGGTCATTTATTATTATATCCCTATTTTATTTTAATTGTATTGTATTTTTCAATGCGCATTCAGCATTGAAGCTGCCATTAAACATTCACAGTAAACCAAACACAATGTGTAATATTAAAAAAAAAAAAAAAAAAATGGCTGCAGTGTTGCAAAAAAGTTCAATTATTGTCTGGGGTGAGTGTACTATGAGTCATAAACATTCTCTTGAGGCATTTCACAGAACGATGCAAGAGTTAAACTGCAATAATCGACTCTTCGGTGGTGCTGTTTTACTACTATCTGGCGATTTCCTGGCAGACATTACCTGTCATTCATCGCTCTACGTTTGCTGATGAGATTAATGCATGTTTGAAACGATCATTTTTATGGAAAAACGTTGAAACTCTTTGATTGACCATAAATATGCGAGTACAATTACATAATGATCTATTGGAACAAGTATTTTCAAATCAATTACTGGATATTGGAAACAGTACAATCAGACTACATCAAAATACGCAATGTGTCCAATTGCCAGACAATTTCTGCTTTGTTGTTCATTCAAAAACTGAACTAATTGAGAGTGTATTTCCGGATATTCTTAATAATCACTTAGACCATAATTGGCTCAGTAATCGTGCAATTATGGCAGCAAAAAAATGTTGACGAAATTAACTGTCATATACAAAATTAATTGCCAGGCAATCTGATGGCTTTTGGGGCCGAGTGGCTAGTGCTCGGTACCACAGGTTTCAGGTTCGAGTCCCGGCGGTGCCATGGATGTTAGTAGTGGTTCGAATCCACTTTAAACCGTAGGTCCCAGTCTAACATGATCGTAGAGTGTTGCTTATCTTCAAGCTGCATGCACCTCCTGGGTAGTGCTAAGTGAGTAACGTTTGTGCAGCGCTTGCCTTAAGGCATCAAATGCAATTGTCTGAGTGGTTGCCAGCTGCGTTGGAATAAAATAAAAAGCTCTGAGGACTTTTAAGTCAATCGACACCATTGCTGATGAAAACCAAATCGTCAATTTTCCGATTGAATTTTTAAATTCTCTGGATATACCAGGAATGCCACCACACAATCTCCATCTGAAAATTGGTTCACCGGTCTTCTATTGCATAACTTAAATCCACCAAAATTATGCACTGGTACACGATTAATCAGAATTACCGGAAAACGTACTTGAAGCAACGATATTGACTGGAAAATTTAAAAGGCGAAGTTTTCCTGTTACCTCGAATACCTATGATATCATCAGAATCTACAATACCTTTCAAAAGACTACAATTTCCTATACGTTTGGCTTTTTGCGATGACAATAAGTCTCAAGGGCAGACAATAGCTATTTGTGGCTTGGACTTGAGAATCCCTGTTTCTCCCATGGGCAGCTGTATGTTGCTTGCTAACGTGTATTGGAAAACCATCAAATTTATTTATTTTGACGAAAAGACAGATTAACAAGAAATATTGTTCATCTTTAGTTCTTAGTTATATGAAAGTAATGATTATTAAAAATTAAATTAGGTTAAATAATTATAAAACAATGTTAAAAATCAACATTATCAACTTCATTCATTAAATTAATAAAAAAATTATAAACATTTTCTATTCATTGAAGTTTAATTTGAACTTTTCATCATTCTTTTACCAATCACTTTCTTTTACAATACCAATTATAGTATCTAATAATAATTGAACGAAATTCAGAAAGCCATAGCAACATGTGGCCGGTCTTCTAGTGGCAATATAAATTATATAAGTGGTATTGTTTCGTCACTTGTAATTGCAAATTTTATTGGGACACCCTAAATTCTTTATTTTTTGGGGAAATGTCTCTATTTCTGAAAGATTCATAATTTGTGTTTTAGAATACAATTCTGCTCATCCATTTTTTAGTAATATAGCTTCAAGATACACAAATTTTATTTGTTTGCATACCAATTTAAACATGATCACTTTATTTCAGGTTAATCTTTCTTTTAATGAGATTAATCTGAACTGTTACTTAAGTTTGCAAGTTATTTTAATTTATTAAAAAAAAAAAAATGTCTGCATTTACTTTTAATAGATGTCTACAAAAAATCTAGAAAAATTTACCAAAGCAGAAATGACTAGTGCTATTGAAGATGAAGTATCACGCTCCTCTTTGCTTAGGGGACAAATAAAACAAGAAAATGTCTCTGAAGAAAATACAGTGAAATTCAATAAAGTACGTGCTTTCTTTTTCTCTGACTGAATCAAAATGTCATATTTTTTTTTTTCTGCCCATAATATTTTTATTTAATGTATAAAAACTTATTTATATTGAACACCTTTAACTTTATGTATAATTAATAATCATTTATCTATATTTTTTAAATTGTATTTAAATTATTAGATATATGTAAAAAAAAAAAAAAAACCTTCATAATTTGCACTGTGAATAAAAAAAAAAAAATCCCGAGGAAAATTATTAAAAATTTCACTGAATTTCTATATTTTGCTTGTTTAAAATGTTGCCTAATTCATCTGAAGTATTTATTTAAAACAATGATAAACATTTCATCCACATATTTGATTTAACAGATTCCCTGGCATTTATGATTATCCTTTCGTTATTATCTTTACATACTACTTTTCCTATTGAATTTTGAGCATTTTTCAAATTGCAGATGAACTTAAATATTATTGATAGCAACTTCTGCCTAAATTCATTAATATTCATTCTATAAAAGCTGTGAAAAATCTACTATGGGTTTAGAAGTATTATAATGCCATAATTGTATTTTTATTTTTTTTTTAAGTTTCGAATTTATATTTATATATGTGTATATTATAAAGTATGTTTTTATTACAAGGTCTAAAATGATATTTAATACAACTAATCAACATCTATATATACCTAAGCTGCTTATTTATGAATTAGAATTATTTTTTGAAAATAAATAATGTATTTTCTGTAAGTAATAATAATTTGTGAAATATAATCCAGTATTTATTATTTAGCGTACTTTTGTAGGATTATAAAGAAAATTTGTCTGAAATTGTATTATTTATTTTAAATAAGAACATTTTTTTAGAAACTCTTGGATTTTGATTATGGGGATGACGATGATGAAGAAGAACCTAAAAATGATGAAAGTAATATTGCAAGTCAACCTAATGCTTTAGCTTTAAGGTAAATATAAAATGCATGTCTTTCGACTCAAAGTATAAATAATCATTATTTTTTTCTAATTATATCTTTTTATGAGTATAATTGCAGTTCAAGAGTTACTTTTAAGCAATTATTTTGTAAAAATAAAACAATTTTCAGTTGTTAAATAACTGCGTCAACAAAACATATGAAATTTTATCAGTGATTTACCTCTTAAAAAACAACTTGTCGATGTTTCAATTTTAATTACTTAGGGAAAAAACCTCACAATTAACATTTCTGGATTATGTGCAAAAAATCTGTATATATAAATATTTATGTTTAAAGATGATGTACAAATTAATTATGTGTCACTGAATACAAAATTTTATTATTTTATAAATTAATCTTTATTTTCTATTTCCTTCCTCACTTGAAGTGTCTCAATACGCCCTTCTTGAAAACATTGTAGAAATTTAATGCATTGAATTTCTTTAAAATATTCTTCGAGTTTCTGCAATAACTATTAGGCAGTAATTATTTCAAAAAAATATTAAAAACTGCTTAATTCTTTATTAAATGCCCAAAATATTTTAATTTAATTAAATTGACAGTTTTCAATGAGAAGAACTTTTCATTTTTAGTGTGCTTTGTCAAATATAGAAACATAGTTACATAGAATTTATTTTTCACTGGATGCAATCTTTAAGAATTTAGTTATTAAAAAAAAAAAATCAAAACTCATCATATTACCTTTTTAACCAGATTTGAATAAATTTAAAATAGGCATTAAATTTTTCCTGGATTTTTCTCAATTGTTTAATAATATAATGTTGATTGCCTGTAAAGGATTATAAACCTTATACTCGCGTAATTTTAGGGTATAGACTTGATTAATGAAATGTTTTTTGAATTTCAGTATGGCTCAAAATTTGTTAGGCAATCCAGAACTTTTAAGAAAACTGCAGCAGATGCAACAGACCATTCAACAAAATGCTCTCAATTCTGATCTAAGTCATCAAAGCCTACCTGTGAAACAAGAGCCTGAAGAAGGGGTTTTTTCATCAGATATGACAAATAGCCCTGTCCCTCAACCAGTAAGTATTTGAACTTTTATTATAGAATGAACTACTTAATTTTTTTAGTGCTTGTACTTCTTGTCTTTACTATATTATGCATGTTTAATTTTGTTTAGGATTTCTTATATTTAACTTGATGTTTCATGTTTTAACGTGAAATATGTGTCAATGTGATTTTTGTAAACGATGATTGTTTTTACTGCATATGTGATAATTTAGTATTACTTGTAATGACAGGTTGGGCCTGAATGGCCAGTGGCTGGCGCTCGGTACCACAGGTTTCGGGTTCGAGTCCCGGTGGTGCCATGGATGTTTGTAGTGGTTCGGAATCCACTTTAAACCATAGGTCTCGGTCTTTATGACTGTTGGGCGTAGAGCTGACAGCCCTACCCCCGAAAAAAAAAAAAAAAAAAAAGAAAAACATCTCTCGTCTCCGAAATCTACCAGTAGGTAGACGGCCTTGGCCCACACTGGGCTGTTGTGCCATTGATGATGATGCCATGAGAGGTTATTTGAATTTTAATAAAGATTTGCTTATAAAAATTAACAGCAGAAATAATGATTGCAATAGGTGAAGCAAAATTAGATATTTTCTATCATCTGTAAAAGGTATAGTATTAAATATCTATTATTTATTTTATTCATTTTTTAATTTTTCTGATAGAAAAAGTGATAAATTTCAAAAAGTAAGATAAAAACAAACAGTAAAAGGGTTGAGTAAACAGCCAAATAAAACAATACTTTTAATGCTTTTATTAAAAAAAATTTTTGAAATTATAAAATGTTTCCAAGATTTATATATATAAAAAAAAAGACAAATGTGTATTTCTATTTCTTCAGTTTTTTTTAAACAGAAATCCCATTACAAATTTTAATTTTAATTCATAGATATAATTTAACTATCCATTAGTTATGTATTTTAATGTATAAGGGTGATCAAATGAAAAAGGAGCAGTGGTCATAATTTGGTGTATATGTGTGTTCCAACAAAACTCTATGTAGACATAGAGTAAAAGAATCTATGGAAGAAGTAATGGGAATCTTTGAAAGGTGATCTACAATCTGGTAAAAGTCGCCTCATTATCATCAACGCTTTGGTGAAAGAAGTAACCAGATAACTTGTGCCAGCAGACGGCACATAATATAGGGCATCAGCGAGGAGTGGGGTGTAAGTTTTGTCTCTATTGTACCATCATTGCAAAGAAACTGCATTACAGGAAATTGAGTGGATTGTCCTTGCAGCTTTTGCTCCTTTATTGTGCTGAGGACAATTTCTTGGACATTGTGCCAGGTAATGAATCTTGGTGCCAACCAGCAAGCAAATGATGAAGTCAACAGTGGAAACATCCCAGCTCCCCACCACCAAAGAAGCCCAAGATAATTACGGCAAAATCATGCTGACGTCCTTTTTCAATATGAAAGGCCTGCTTCTCATTGAGTTCCTACCCCGGGCTTAAATGATCAATGGTGATCATCAGTACAGCAATATCCTGGAATGTTCGTGTGCAGAAATCAAAGCCAAGCAGTCAGACATGCTGTGCTCTGAAGTGGTTTTGCTCCATGGCATTGCATGGCCACATAAGGCCATTCCCATACTCAGCAAGCTGGCATAGTTTTGGTGAAGTGTGTTGGAACATCGGCCATACAACCCCGACCTTTAGCATGTGACTTTCACATCTTTGGTCTGGCTTTGGTCACATATTTGGTTGGCTAAAAAGGCAAATTAAGGATCAACATTTTCACAGTCAGCAAAGTCATAGACATTGTTCGAAACTGACTTCAATCTCAGCCAAACTCTTTCTACGAACAAGGTATTCATCACTTGGTGCAATGGTGGGATAAGTGCTTATTTAATTTTGGTGATTACACTTGAAAATAAATAATACCTTTTCATTTAAAATTGAGTGAAAATTTCTGTTTTGTTTTGTAATCTCTGTGAAATGATAAAATGTGTTATAAATACAAATTACACTTAAAAATCATAAAATTTAATCTTGTACTTTTGATAATATTTGTTTGACGTGCATTCATATTATTTTTCAAAACATAATATTTTTGGAATGTCTTTTGACATCAAATTTATAATTTCATTTAAGAAAAATTATAATTGTTCGATGCTTTGAACATAATAATGTTAATTAACATATAAATTCTTCTGAATTTTTTTCACTTTCTTAAGCTTACATGAATGCTTATTATAAATCTGATCTCTTAATCATGTTTAACTTTTCTTGTAATATCATTTCCTGCATTTTCTTCACAAATTATTCATGGAGTGATTGTGTGCCAAAAATTTTACTTTACCTATTTCAAAACTTATTTATTATCTTTTTCAAAAATACTTATTCCTTTAATTAAATTCTGAAATTCAATGTATTTAAAAAAAATGCATGATTTATATAGGCATTGGTAAAATACAAGATAAGCATGCTTATTTTGCCCTCAGTTAAATATGGTTTTATTTAAAGTTATTTATTTTACATATATTGTAGTTTTTTAGCTAGTATTAGAAAGAAATTTGGCAAATACTTCAGCTGTAATTTCAGCAAATTTGTATTGAATGGGCAGGGGGTATAATTTGGGTCTTCGACAGAAGGACCTTAACTTTTCAAAAGTTGAGTATGTAGTTCAGAAAACTTGATGATACTTGAGTCACCCCTGAATTATTATGTACCTCCTGCAATGTAATTAAATTTATTTTTAATATTGTGTCTAAATATAAAATTATTCTTATATATAACAATAAATAAGAAGTAAATAATTATTCTAACCTTTAAATAAAAAAAAAATTTAATGTTATCAACAATTTATTTGAACTTCAAAAGAGGGTTTTTTTTTTTATTTTTTTATTTTTTATTTTTTTTTTTTTTTTTTTAAATAAGATATCGTCCACTTAAAACTTTTCTTATGCTAATATTGTTGAAGTTATTGTCAGAAATAAAATGGAATGCTGTAAAGATGGTTATTTATTTATTTATTTTTTTCTTCCCAATTTATTAATGTACATGTGCTTTATTAATTTACTCCAAATAAATACCTGAAAATTGAATAACAATCATAATGGATTATGAGCAATTTTTTATGCTAAGATGTTAATCAATTGCAATTGGCATGTTTCTTATTTCAATCTTGCTTTTAAATTAATTACTTAGAAGAAAACACATAGTAATTAAAAAGTTCTATCCAGTTTATGACTGCTTTTGTGTCTCATCAATTTAAAATTTCTAATTCCATTCCTGCTTAATACATCAAAGTTTTAAAAAGAGAACCAAACATTTTCCTTCCTTTTTAGCCATTACCTCCATCAGCTTACCAGAAACAAGTTCTGCCTTCTAAGGAATTGGCTAAAAGGGAGGTTGATAAGGATGACAGAGTCTTACCCCAGCCTCCCCTTCCTCCTAAGGATTTAGATGAAAGATCTCTTGCCTCAAACATGGCTCCTCACAGAGTAATTCATCCAAATTCTTTTATTTTTGTGTCCTGGTTCACAGACTGAGCATGAATACAAAATATCTAATTGGATATTTAAAATAAGAAAATTATTTTGCTACCAAATGGCAATGATTTCAATGTCTGTAATTTGATTAATAGCTCAGCTGTAGAATCAGGCTTGTTTCCTTCAATTAACGTGAAATATTAACATGTTCTATGCTTTTCGGATTTATTTATTGTTCAGTTACCATTGTGCAATCTTCTCTCATTAAAGTAGACTTTGATAAAGGGAAGTTGTACATAATTAAATTTTGTCAAAAAATTAATTTTGATTAAAATATATTAATGAAAAACAAAACAAAAATAAATTTATTCCAAATAATATGAATTCAAATCAAAAAACAATTCCACATAAATTTTGAGTTTTTATCACTTAATCAAAAGATTTAAATAAACTCTTTCCTGCCATAGCGTTATAATTCCTAACAAATGTTTTATATTTGTGAGAAAAGCATTTATTTATATTGATAGGTAATTAAAATATTAGATTCTTCTATCACTTAATGATGAAAAAGGATATTGAATGCACTGTCCACTTACTTTGATTAATTAACTATTTACATTTGATTTCAACTTGATCATTCTAGTTAGTTTTTTGTAAGGGAAAGAAATATTTTGTTATTATAAAGTAGGATTAAACAAGTTCTAAAATGGACACAAATTAATACAGTATTTTTATTTTATTTTCCTTCAAAATATTGTTCTATTGTATCTACACACTTGTTCCACCTTTTATACAACTGTTCAAAACACATCACTTAGAAAGTACTGTTAGCTGTTTCACACATTTTTCATCATTTCGAAGAATCAGCAAAACTGCTTCCCTTTAATTTCATTTTCAACTGTGAAAGAAATCAGTAAACTCAGCAGGGGCAGCATTGGAAGAATAGGGAAGATATTTCAGAGTGGTAATATCGTGGAATAGAATTGAGAGACAAATGGAATGACTTCCTTACAGTAGAGCCACATGAAAAATGTTTGAGATGAAATCTGTATCTTTGACATTCATTACAAAACAAACCATTAAGTTCAATGGTAATGATGGCCACTGTAGTATTCTTATCTGTTGTTGTTGCAAACACACAGATTACTGCTTGATAGAGCACTATATCAATTATCTACCATCTCAAAACCAAACTCTCCTATTTTAGTTGCCTTACAGATAATTCCATCTTCAAGAATCTTGTATTGTTTTAATGTTACATTTGATTAGTGTATTTTAAAATTGTACACTTAATAATTATGTTTTTAAAAAATAAAGCATAGAGCATGTTATTTTCTTTAAAGCAAAAAGTTAATTAATGATAGAGTTTTTGTTTTCGCTTCCTTTTTATAGTTATTACCTCCAACCAGTCTTGCAACTTATCAGCAGCCTGGCATGGTTCAGGGTGATAAGGATGACAGAATAATTCCTGATCCCTCACTGCCACCGCGAGATTTAGATGAAAGATCTCTGGCTTCTATTTTAGCACCACTTGATAGAGGAGTAAATAGATTTTTGCATTTCTCTAGCAATGTGGTGGTTCCCCATTATGAATTGTCTTGCTTTCTTGGCTATGCACTATTTCTTTTGCATTTTTGCAGTATGTGTTAGTTAAGATGTAATAAATGTTGTATTACATATAGATATTTTAAGTTATTTCTTTTAATATATTTTTTATGTGTTTATTGGGCATAGGATTAAAAGTAATGTTTGGATTTTCATTGCGACATAATATTGATGTTGAAAATATTTGTTTTGGCATTATTTGAATTTTAAATTTAGTTGAACCATTTACATATTATTATAGTAAGTGGTTGTTTAATACAACTTAACATGAATCATTAATTCATATAAAGTATATATATATTTTTTTTTTGTTTAGTAAAATACATGAAATATTAAAATAAAAAGTGAACTGATATCTTAATTATTATTGCTTAATTTTATAGATGAAAATGTTTTTCTCTGTAATAAATGGAGCCGATCTTGTTATAAGATTTTCTTATAAATGGAGCCGATCTTGTTATAAGATTTTCTTTAACAGAACATTTTCTATTTAATATAAGAGCTAAGCAGTGTTAATTACTGTCAAATTAAAAAAAAAATAGAATTAGATAAAAATATAGATTCAAGCTCATGTCTTTATTTTAGCTCATATTTATTTTATCAACTGATGCTTTGACTTTTTATTTTATTTTTTATGGTTTGTTTTGAATTTAAAGGCATTATATAACATGTTTGATTTTCAGTTGTTTCATTTATCTTGTTCAGTATGAATTAAAATTTTTTAAATTGCGTATAGAATTTATAATAAATGTAGGAAATTGTTGTGACATGATGAATGATACATATATATTACTCAATACAATTAAAACATTGTTAAGATTGTCATTTCTTATGCCCAATTTTTTTTTTTTTTTTTTTTCTTATATTCCAAAACAATGTTTGTTTCTTTTCTTATTTTCTTTCTTTTTTAATGTTTTTTTAAGTATTAAATTTTGAAACATCTTAATAATGCAAAATTAATAGTGCTATCAATTTCTGCCAGCTTCGCCAAATTAGTTTCCAATTAAAACAATTAAGTTCGTCATTTGTAATTTTGTCCTTTAAGCAGTTTTCAGTTTTTAAATGTGTCAAACAAAAATAGTAAATAACTTTCTGTTACATTTCAGTTTGTTTTGTTTTGACACCTTGGGAATTTTTCTTCTGACTTAGTTATTCTTAGAAAATTGTATGATTCTTCTATTCAGTTGCAACATTTTTGTTGTTCTTGACTAAATCTAAATTGAAATATTCAAAGGCTTCTAAAAATGAATCTTAATATATTCTGCTCATTTTCATTTGTTTCTTCTGTTGAATATAGTCAAATAATTGCATTATTATAAAAGGTAAGCTAGAAATTATGTTCGGCATTCCCAACTATTTTTGATGGTTCATTGGAGAAATATCAGTAAGTTTTTTAATTACTAATCCATTAATAATTTTTTTTTTTACAATAGATTTTGTTAAATATAATATGAAGAGAATTTTTGTAAAACTGTGTTCTTATAAAAAAATAAATGTATGCATTATTGGATTAAATTTTTAAAAATTATGAGTGATTCCAGGATTTTTAATTTTTTCCGTTTGCATATGTGAACTTGTCTGCAGAAAAATTTTATATTTTCATGTCATAATAAATGTTTATTATAAGACTTATTAACTCAAACGTTGAAAAAAACATTTTTATGAGGTTTTCTGACTTTATGTACCTTTGCATTCTAATGTTCCGTTTAATGAATATTTTTGAAAAGTGCTCTAGAAATCAACTTTATATTTTTAAATATTTCCTGCATTAGAATTTTTTTTTTTAATTTTCTGATAGTAATAAAATTTTACAAACAATATTAATTATTGCATCAAAATTAAAAGTCATTATACTCCAATATCAATAAAATAGTATTTATATCATTTTTTCATTTAAAATACAAAAATGTGTGATAATACTACTTTCTCACTAAATAGTCTTTTGCATAATTTATAAACATGTTACAAATGAAAGATGAAAAAAATAAATTTTTATTTAAATCAAATATGGAACTTCTATTCAATAATATTAAAGTAGTAATATTCTGTCTTTCCATATCCAATTGTAATATTGATAGAAATATTATGTTGATTTATTTTATAAATAAATTTACTTAAGGGAAAGTAGTTTTGCTTTATATTGAATTATTTGTTTATTTCCCATATAAATTTATATATGTTTCATCAGGAGCAAAATTATTTAAAAATTAGCTAATCATCCGTATCTATTTAAAATAATTATTTCATTTTATTCTGCCAGTGAAGTAATGATTTTATAGTTTATGTTTCATGTGCTGATATCTTGATGTGTTAATAGATTTCTTACTAATTTAATATTTTGCTAATCCATTTATGACTATAGTTATGGGAACCACCACTTTCATTTTCCTTATTCATATTTATTTACATTTAATATGTATAAATAATAACTCGTGCTAAATGATTTTTATTGGTAATTTTTCTTTAACTTTTGTTATTTCTATTCTGCTTTGTATTGTATATCTACCATCATTACTATAATTATTAATAATTACAGCACCTTCAAATGTATTACAAACAGTAACACATAATTTAAGTCTTTTAATATTAAAATTATTTTTATTTGCTTTGTCAACTTAATTTTGCAGTATACTTTTGTTTATAAAAATACTTTTGTGCAAGATTACATGAATTACTAATAAACTAACAAATGGAGTAATATTTAATTTTCAGAAAGTATCATTTCTTCTGATACTAATTTCTAAAGATTCTAACTTTTAAATATAATTAATGAAAGTCGTTGCTTCAATTAAACTTCCTTACCATAGTTTGACCATCGCTGCTTACTAATTACCAATTTTCTAAGGAGGCTAAGTTGTAAAGAAAATGTGTGTATTTCATGAATAAATGGTGCTGTTATTTAAATTGTTCATGATTATATTCTATTTTATTCAAAAATACTTTTATATTTATTTATTCATTGAATCAAAAATGTTGAATAAAATTTTCTGAAATTAAGCATAAGAAATCTTTTACATTGTTAACAGTAACGAAAAAAATTATTTGCAGTGATATAATACTATTCTGCCTTCAAAAACAGCATAACTCTGTAATTTAATTAAAAAATTCAATAAACTATATGTAGAAGCTACTATTTAAAAGAAATGTTGAAATCAAATTATTACATTGGAAAGGATATAATTTTTATGCATCGTATTTTTGTTGGATTTGTAATGAATTTTATTTATTCTTTGTGTTAAAAATTTTACACCTTTTCCCCTTTTGTTAAAAGTTTTGCGTGTATTTTTAAAGTCCTTTCTTATTTTAATTTTTGGTTAATGAACAAAATATTAATAAAAAATTCATGCAAGCAAACAACTGTTTTATCAATGAGAAAGGGCGACTCAATGCGTTTTATATATATGTTTATGAAACATTATAGTTACGTAATAAAAAATCTTTTTTTTAATGTATTTATTTTTCTATTAAACAGAATATTAATATGTATTTTAAGTAGTGCTGCATGCTTTCTTTTTATTGACGATATGTAATGTTAATTTAGTTTTTTACTATGCATATAACTTTTTTTGTACATCAAATTGAAAATTTTCTTTTCTAAAGTTTTGCATGTATGTAACAAATATTTATGAATTTCATGTACTGAATTTTATTTTTCAGATGATTCCTCCTATGTCTTACACAGAGGGTTCGTCCATGATGCAGTACCCTTATCCACCCCAGCAGCCATCTATGCCTGTAATGGATTCTATGCCCATAGATGGGGCTTATGCACCTGTTGCCCCTCCCGAACAACAGCATCACGGGGTGCAAGATGAAGATGAACGGCTCATGTATAGTATGCCTGGTGAACCTCCTCTACCACCACAAGATTTCGATGAACGAACAGCCCTGGTACCCATGGAGGAAAGATCACGAAAAGGCAGATCGCGCTCAAGATCAGGATCTAGATCGCGAAGGTGAATTTAATACTGCTACATGTACATTTAACCTTGTAGTTAGAATTGTGATGTGTCTAATCAGGTCATATGTTAGTATATATGCTGCTCATTCATCAGAGTGCTGAACAAACCAGTTAATTGCCATAAAAATTATTATAATAGTACATATTTTTTACCTTTCTGTAATAGTTCCACGTAGCAATACATTAACTAAAATAATATTTAATCTGGTAGAAAAGTCTGTCTGAATTTTATCTACTTTTTCATTCAAAAGTATTTATAAACATTTATAGCATAATTAAACATGCATGTTTGTATATTATGGGGGGAAATTAGAACCCAGAACTAAAATGCATGTTGTTATGGTAAAATAAATTTAAAATGAGAATTTTATCTTCTAATATTTAGCATTAAAATGTTTATTTTATTTTATGAGCAAATTCACGTAAGGAGGGTTTAAATATATATTAATAAACTTTAAACCTTCTCTTGTAATATTTTTCATCTGGTGGGCAAAGTGCTATGAATTTACATTCTTAAGTTGACAGATTTGACTCAATATCAGTAATTTTTTTAACAACTTACAGTTTTTTACAACTTAACATTTTTTAAAATACAGTTATAAAGACGATTTCTTAGAGATATTGTATTAAATTGCTTCATACAGTTTCACATAATTTCAATGGTATCCATAATAATTCCTAGACTGAAATTCCAAGGTTAAAATTAAAAAAAAAGAACATTTTTTAAATAGCCTTAAAACTAATTGGTCAGGGGAAACAATTCATTAGTTAGAAAGTTATCTGATGACACAAAACCATGAAACATCCATTTTACTTAGTATTTTGATAAAATATAAATATATAATTTGATTAAGGGCATTCTAAATGGTGGAGAATAAATCGCTGATATTTAGAGATCAATTTTGATTTTTACATTATTTGTATATAGTAATTTATAAGAACACATTATTCATATTTCAATCCGGTGACACCAATGTGATAAATATATTTTATTGCTGAAATGGCTAAGCAATAACACTTATCTTAATATCATCACAAATCTTTAAAACCAATTAAAGAATATTTAATCAGAAACATATTTATATTTTATGAAATAATTCATTCTGTTGGCTACTGCTGTTCTGTAGTTTGTAGTAACAAAGCTTTAAGTAATCAAAATTGTGAGAAAAATCTCCCATTTTTAGTGTACATACATTTTATCTAAACTGTAAATTTGTTTAAAAATGCAATGCATTAGATTGTCACATGAATTTCATTATTTGAATACATAATTTTGTATTTAGTATGTTAGGACTGTATGATATAAAACTTCCATAAAGTTTCTATTCCATAGTGTTTCTACAGTTTTGATCATTGGTGCATATTTAATTTTTGAATGCCGTTGATTACCTTTTTTTTTTTTAAAGTGTATACATTTTGATACCTGAAAAATGCTTATTATTTATTTATATTTTTTCTAACCCTGTTAGAAGTGGAAGGCATCGAAGTCGTTCCAAATCACCTAGGAAAAGAAGATCACGATCTCGTTCTCCACGCTCAAAGAATCGCTCCCGTTCTAAAGAACGAGAAAGGATTCGTGCAAAAGAACGTGAAAGAGAAAAAGAGAGGGAAAGAAAAAGGAAAGGTCTTCCTCCTGTTAAGAAAGGATTTGTGAGCGGTAAACTTGTGGTTTAATTTAGTATAGTCTTTGGACAATTTTCTTGACTATTAAACTACTACATTTTCTTCCTCTAAAATGTTATAATAGAAATAAATCTAAATGAAAAAATTTAAACAAACGCAATATTTAAAAAAAAAAAAAAAAAACTTTCTTATTTAAAAGAAAGAGCTAATAGACTTTTAGTCGAAGATTTGTGTATTTAATCATACATATATTATTTAACACTTATTTTTATACTATTTCTGTTTAATTTCTACTATTATTGTTGTTTTAAAATCCTTAGGTTTTTATTTTCAATTGATGTGATTAATTGAACAAATAGCTAATTATTTTCTATGCTGACTTATAGCTTTTGACTGTAAGCTTTTGTTTTTTATTTATTTTTTTTTAATTGAATATTATACTCAACATTGCATTTATATTGTTTAGAAGGGGGGGTTAAGAAAATTTTGTTGGCTATTCTCTGCATTCCTTTCACCCTCCCTCATAAAAAAAATTAAAATACCTCTCATTAAAGAGGATATATATGTTACCAACACTTCTTTAAGATTCTTTGCTTTTGGTACCTGAATTTGGTATTTTAATTATATTTTCATCTTATCTGCAAACAAGCAGTAAAGTATTTTTTAGTACTGGCATATCAAAAATTGAAGGGTTTGCCACAACCAAATTTTTATTTTAAGAATATTAAATTCTGTAAGATGAAATTAGAGTGTTATTTATTATAAAGTTATGTTAATGTAAACTTTGCAGATAATTTTTTTAAAAAGCTACTTTTCTATTGAAAAAAAGTGTGAATAAATGTTTGCCTAAATATTTGACTAAAAATCTTGGATGCATTTATACAAGGAAAAAGTATATATCCTATTTGATATATATATTTTAATGTAGATGTAGTTTTAATGTGTAATGAAATGTAGTTTTATATGTATTGCATATAATTAGGATGTATAAGGGTGAATGTTTTTTTATGAAAAGGGTAATTATCTAAGGTAAATATAAAATGTTTAACAGCTTTATCTCTTTATTAATTAAATTTACTTTTTAATTATAAAATAAAACTAAAAATCTGCGCTTTCAAAAATAGAGGTTGACAGCTTTTTTTTTCTCTAGCATTCATAGAAAATTTCCTCAGTTTTTTATACCACTTTTACTTAAAACTTTACTTTTACTTTAATTATATTTTGGAAAACCTGATTTTTACTTAGATTTCAATTTTTTCCTTTTCTCCTGTACATATACAATGAATCTATAATTTTAATGTGTTACAAATGTGCTTTTTTTTTTTTATATACATATACAGTATGCAGTACAACTTTATGGATTGGACACATACCTAAATCTTGCACAGAATTAGAAATCAGCGATTCTTTTGGGTCATATGGCACTGTCCTAAGTATTGATGTGAGTATTATATGTGATATGAATTCATAATTAGTTTTTGTGTTTTTAAATTGCTGACATTAACATTTGTTTTACTTTTCGTAACAGATTATTGTTCCCAGAGGTTGTGCATTTGTTGCAATGGACAGAAGACAAGATGCCTACAGAGCTTTGCAAAAATTTAAAAATACTAAAATTTTTCTAAGTAATAATGTAAAGGTATGAAATTTTACAATTGTAATTATTGGTTTAATTAAAAAAGAGTAGTCTTTATAAATTTTTCTATAATTAATTTTCAATTGTTAATAAATTAGACTTTTACTAATCATAAATCAAATTCTTTATTCTCTTGAACTAATTAATAAAAGCAATCTGCTTGTATAGCAATGAATGCTTGGATACGTCACTAAGAAAATTATGTGCATAAAAATTTCTTAAATAAGTGATAGAAATCAGTAATGTATTTATTTCTAATAAAATTACAATTTGAAATTCTAAAGTTATATTAATAATTAAATATTGCATGTGCTTACAATTTTTTTATACAACCGCAAGAACATCCAACAACAGTTATGTCACACTTTTTCACTTTTTTTTAATATTTTCTTAAGTAATAATGCATGAATTAAATATCTTATTTTTATTTGTCATTTATAAATGCACTGCTTTTCAGCAATGCAACTTGTAGAAACAGAGTTGTTCATGTTGAATACAGTCACAAACTGCAGAGAATATGAAAATCAATTGGTAATAGATATAAATGCACACAATTCATTACTCACATGCAGAAATTCAATTGATTGCTACCACAGTTGGCAGAGCCTTGCATATATATAGAGAGAGAGTGTTCTTGTGAATTTCTAGGAAAAAAGGTTTAAATTATTCAGTAAAATTTGAAAAATTTCCAAAATTGCTGATCAATTTTAGATAATTTTCCAGGTTTATAATAATTATCATGTTCTAGGCTGTGCGGTTTGCCTAAAATTTAATAATATTTTTAGCTTGGTATAGTGCACATTTGGCATATTTTACTGAACAAAAGCATTATGTGTAATAAACTAATCAATATATTAACATAGAAATAATTTATGCATGCAAAAATATGTCTTTATTTATGAAATAAAAATCAACTGTGGTGTCTTTTTGTAGACTGCATGGGCACCTGGTAAAGGTGTGAAAGGAAAGGAGTTCAAAGATTATTGGGAAGTAGAAGCTGGTGTGAGCTATATTCCTTACGAAAAAATGCCAGATGATCCAGAAGGTTTAACTCTTCTAGAAGAGGGTGGTTATATAGATGAAGAATCGCTTCCAGAAAACCTGAAAGGTATATTTTATCATTATTAATTGTGTAAATAAGGGAAAAACTTAATTTTAAACTTCTTATTTTAAAACAAATTCGCCAGTATTATTATAGTAATTATATATTTTAAATAATGTATGATAATAATTAAATGCTAATACTTACATTGCATAAATATTAATAAGTTATGCATTTAATATATATGTATGTATGTAAAGATTTAATTTTTGTTTTATTTTCTTTAATTTTGTTACATAAATCATAGTTTTCATCTAGAACAGGGTTAGCAACTTTTTTTGTCAATGTGCAAAATAAATTCAAAAGTTATCGGAAAGCATTAAGATTAAAGATTTTATTTCTAGAAATATAATATGCACTTAAATTGTTTATGTAAAAACAAATGATGGCAAATAAAAACATCAGAATTAGTGTGACCCCTGCAATGCAAAATCGTCTGCCATTTGGAATATAATTAGAATTACATATTCTTAAAGAGTTGTCTAAATTAGAATCTTTTTTTAAAGGTAACTGTATTTGGAAACAGACATTTGCTATTTGTAGAAAGGAAATATGAACAAATTATTGGTGCTAATTTTTCTAAATAAGATTGACATATTTACTACACTAATCATATCAATCACGTGAGGATATTTGTATTTTAATTTTAAATTTAATTCGTTTAACATTGCCAAAACATTGGTTAAAATTTCTAAATCTAAACAAATCACTGTTTCCTAGAAGCTTGTAATATTCACCTTTTGATGAAATAAATGCTTTTGTGGCAAAAATATATAAATCTTTCGAGTATTTCACCTTCTGTGCCTTCTTGCATTCGTTTGTAAACTTGTTATTTTCCTCTTCTAAATGTAATTAAAATTATCTGTGTTACATTCTTCATGATCTAATAGATTAAATTATTAGAAGTGACATTAAATCATTAAAACCAATAGTTTTCACACATAATGTTTCCTGGTTTATAAGGCTGGTATGATACAAATTTAGGAAATGAAAAATCTTATCTGAATAAAGCAATAAATCCAATATTCCTACCAGTCATTGAATGTGCTCCATCTGTAGTAATGATAGTTAACAGCTGTGGTGATAATTTATTAGTTATTGCAAAATTTTAAATGCAGAAAATGTGTCTTTGCCTTAGCTAATAAATAAAAATGCTTGCTTCTTAGCTAATAAATAAAAAATTTTATTGGTGTGTTTGTTTGCATCTTTAAACTGTTTCAAAAGGAGCAAAAATGCTTTGTTTGGTAATAGTAAATTTTAAAGAATACTTATTTTTCAATTTCGGAGTACACAGGCTAGTCGTCATCAAAATTTGAATAAACAATTTGAGATGTCTTTTGATGTGACTTTTCTTTTGGATCATCATTCTATTATTGCAGTAAGCAGGGGCATTTGCTTTTTTAAATCAGTAAAGCAAAATTTTTTGGCCTACTCATTATTAAAGCAGTTAATTATTCCTCTTTTACTATCATTCATGATGGATTATATATTAAATCCATTCAATCAGTACAATATGTATTTGGTAGCGAAAAGTGCAACAGTCTATGAAATGATAACCCAAATATACCTGTGAGAACTGCGTAATATTTTTGATTGCTACTTGCTGATGCTGTTCTTGTGAGAAATGATTATTGGGCTCTGTGTGTATGTAGGTAAAATATAGTGAGGCTGCATCAAAATCTCACCAAGTGCATCTCATTGTCAACCCCTGGTCTAGACTTATCTTGAATCGAAGGAGTATATGGTGATGCGAAGCAATAAGGACTATAATCCCCTAATCACTATGGGAGCAGTTGTTTTCCCTATTTATACATCACTAAACAGGATGCAAGATCTATTTTCTGCTCAGTAAAGAAATTGGCTAAACAAAAACAGGGATTTATATTATCCCCTGAGTGCAGCTAATGATCTAGACTTAAATATTTTCTTTTATATGTAGATTATTTGTGTGTGTGTGTGTGATCACACATACACACACTTGAATTTTTTATGCTATGCATGCATTTTTAAAAATTATGCATAAACTATTATTTATTTGTTCTATTCATTTATAATTAAAGATTTATTAAAAACTAAATGATGTGAAGAATATTGAATATATTTTTTTTTTCATTAGATTGAGGAAACATTCTGAAGATAAACCAGCATCAGAGAAACAGAGACCAGTTGTTTCTGAAACCACAACATACAATGCAGTAACTGCTCCACCCATGGTTCCACCACCAATAATTCCTCCCACAAATGTGACACTGCCTATGCTGTTAACTCATCCTATGCAACCCCCAGTTTGACTTCATTTAACAAGTAAGATGAAAATGAAAATCTTGTTTAAGTTAAAATTAAATTTTTTTTATAATGTATATGCATATTTTGAATGAATTTTTAAAAATTTGAGATAAATCTTTTTATTGAATGACGTTATATAGAAAATTTATGATGCATCAAAATCTGAATTGCAGAAATTAGTAGTCATAAAAGTAAAAATACTTAGTGATCAAGTATTATTTGTAAACCCAAAAGTTATTATAGTTAAGTAATATTTAATAATATTGTAAGTTAGCTTATATGAACCAAGTATTTCAACAGAAGTATTGCAGTTAACAACAAAATAAAATATTCATAAGATAACCTTGTCAGTATATTGGTTTTGAGTAATCAAAATTTTTCTATTAATTTTTAGTTGTATAACTGTAGAAAACATCTGTGCTTTTTAAAAGCTGTTAATAGTACAGAGTTAACATTTTCCATCTTGGACTAAAACTGCATTATAAATGTAGATAGCCCATTTGAAACTTCCTCAATTAAGAACTAAAATTAAATAATTGTTAACAGGTCGGTGATAAAACTTCCATTAGTTCTGTAAGTTTTTTTTTTTTCCAATTAATAAATGTTATTTTTTTAAGTAAATTAATTTGGGTTTAAATTAATATTGTTTTTATTTTTGTTGTTGTTGTTAAAATGAATACAGCAAATAAAGATATGAATTGCTAAATTTTATAACTGAACCATTTGGATTTGTTCTAGTAAAAATGATGCTCATCATAAAAAAATTTCAGCATGCTGATCATAGTTCTTTAAACAATACTTGAAATTATGGATAACAAAATCAAGTGTTGATTAGGATCTTTTCAATGCTGCTTGTTATGTTAGGTTTCCTTGGTAGACTTTTTCTTCCCCTTAATTTGAATTATTCATAATCAGTAAAATATTAAATATTTAATAATGTTTAAGGACATATGGGAACTAAATTTTCTGTATATTCTTAAAAATCTAGTATATCCTTGATTTACTTCATAATCTTTTTTTTTTTTTTTTGAGAAGATTTCTACAATGCAGGCTTTTATATAGAGAGAAAGGGGATAGATAGATACAAGACAAAACTACAGAAAGTGTAAAAAACAAAAAATCAAGAGAAGCATCTATAAAAATAGCATTTGTTTCAGAAAATTTACAATTCCTGCATAGTTCTTATTATACTTTTCACTGTTTTCCTGTATGACTTGTTACTCTTCCTGCATTTAGATAGTACCATAATGCATCCTTGTGTGTGTGTGTGTGTGTGTATATATATATATACATACACACACATGCATACAAGGGATGCATTATACTCAATACAAAAGCATCTTCATTATGTCCTATTTTTCAACTTCTACATCAAGTTTGCCAACCTTCTGTCCAAAATAATCTATAATTCTTGAAAAAAATAAAAATGACAATAATCTTAAATATTCAAAGAATAAAAATTTCATCACAAATTCTTGCTTAAATTAAGCATAATTTAAAGCAAAAACGATTATTTTCTTTAACTATTTTCTCATTAGCTGTGTTCTGGTTCCCATTAGATACGCCTGTCACTCCCTCAATATAGATGCTTTCTTTGCGTACATGCTTTTGACTAATCAGCAAATAAATTTTGAGAGTTATAAAAATAAATATATTATTGTTGTACATGAACACATAAAAGTAAAGATGTAAAAATATAAAAGTTTTATTATCAAATATATTGAGAAAATTTTAATAATTTTTTAATACAAATATTTTGTAAATTCTCCATACCTCAAAAATATGAATTTAAATCTACAACTAAGCAAGATTTAAAATCGGGTGATCTTGAACTGTATTAGGCATCTACTGCTAAGATTTTTGTTGATTGAATTAACAAAATGTATGATTTTTAATGGTATGTCGCCTTGGCATATTTGTATTTAAAGCATATGTATGCAAAACTTGTATATGTCTTTTATTGTTATATGTTCAGTATTATGTGAAACAAGAATTTTTCAACCTGAAATAATTTTGAATCACTCACTCATAAATAAATTAGATTTTTCCCATCTTATTATTTTAAAAATAAACAAATTTTATTATTCATTTCTTATGTCTTCTCTTCTAGGATTTGACATGACCCAAATTAGTTTGTTTCCATATTTATAATGCTTTCTTTTAATACGCTTTTATTAGTTTCACCTGTATGTTTGTATGTGACCTTTGGGCTCGATTTTTGGGACTGATGGCGCCATCTACTGGTGAGTCAGTCAACTGATCAAAACCCATACCTATTTTGTATAATTATTTTTGTTTAATCTTAATTCCTTTTGTTTTATTTTACTTTTATCTTAAAATTTCATTATTTTAACTTTAACCTTTTTATTTTTGGGCCTCGCTCAACCGTACTCTTAATTTGTGGTGCACGGATAGCTTTAGCTTTTTCGATCTCGCGTTTCTTAATTGTTCTCAAGCAGGAGAGAGATGTTTCTTCCTAAATGCCTTTTAAATTCATTTTATTTATTTTCTTAATTATTCCTATTCATCACTTTAAGAAACTACAATTTATGCTAATGTTTTAATTAATTTAAGATGTGGAGGTTTTGTGATTTCGAAAACCACGTAAAGTGAACTCCGGTAACCGGAAACGCCTTCAAGTTGCCCAGCTGTCTTTCACCCCGGGTAGAAATTCAGTAAATATCCGCGATCGAATTTGCGCTCTTC
>BPLR01001252.1:0-51731 GCA_021605095.1 Caerostris extrusa | reverse complement strand
ATGAAATGGAAATTAACAAATAATACTTGAACAAATTCAATTTCACTATTTTTACTTATTACATATTGTCATAACATTTAAAATCACATAGATTTAGTAGAAGAGAAGTTTCAGTGCCAATAACAACAATTATATATACATTCAATACTCAGCACACACCTATGATAATATATAGTTCACAAATTGTCTTTAAATAATAAATAAAATATTCACAGCAGAAATATTTCCCTCAAATTTTGAGGACAAATCCACACACAATTATTCATATTAATTAATGTACATTGGATATTTAAAAAATAGTATATACCCACATACAGCTAACAGCAGATTAAGAGATCAATGACAAGCAATATTTACATTTTATAGTTAAAATTGAAAAAATAAATTAATTACTATTACAGTCAACAAAATAATAAAATATTTTTATAATTCTAAACCTTTACATAATTAAAAAAACCTTTAAAAATTATATATATATATATATATATATATATTTAAATTAAATTTAAATAAATACACAATATATGTTAAATAAGAGTTATAGTTATTTCTTTTTTTCCCCTATCATTGACACATAATGAAAATTTTTAAATATAGTTCATAATAATAGAAACAAGTAGCTTCTGAAGATACCAATGCAAAATAAATATAATCAATAAATGTCTAGTAGTTTAAATTCAAACTTAGGACTAGTATTTAAAATTTTTCCATATATGTAATGAATCCACTTAATTTATATATACATCAAATAATGAAAGTAGCAATTACATATTTTTATACAAGACACATTACTATTACTATTATAAAACACATTTTCAAAATTACATGCAGAAGCTATACCATATCAACAGTGAAGAGATTCCAAAGCCTTCTCATGAATAATGGCAGGCAATACATATTCAATGAAACATTTAATACTACTTATACAGTTCATATAATAGATACATGTTTTTCCTTTTCATAAAAAATTGAGAATATTAAATGAGGAAAACAAATTTCCTTATTTCATATATACATGCAGCTAATATATCTTTACAGAACTTAATTTTCATAAGGAAACAACATTAATTGAAACATGAATATAATTAAATTAATAATCAGCTGAATACATTTTTGAAATTTTATGCTAAATGGACTATATGGCATTCTTAAATCTAGGCCCGAAAACAGCCCAAAAACATTTTTGTTTAATTCTTGATCTTTCTTCTCATTGTTTATATTTCTTGAATATAATTACATAACTTCACATAGCAGTGATTTTCAAACCTTTTCCACTTTTACATTTTTCCCTTAAAAAGAAAAACAATACATAAAAAAAAAAAAAAAAAAAAAAAAAAAATAGTCATGACCACCAATTTATCTTCATATTAAAATTTTATGTTTTTTCCATTTGTAAAATATTAGTAATATATAAATACATTTTTTACAAAAGGTCACATTATTTTAGATTATGAGATTTAAAAAAATCAACAATACTTACAAATGGTCAATTTTTACTACAACAATATTTAATCATTTACTGCCAGTCATCAATATAATGATGGTTCATAACAAAAAAGAATTGATCTTAACTAGTAATTTCATAGAAATCAAAAATAAATAACTAATATTTCAGCATAAGCATGACCCAGTCATGAAAAGAAATTAAGGATGTTTAATATTTTTACATTTAAAATTCAGATATTCCATATAATTCAGAGAATATTTAACAGTAATTTAGCAACTCACAGTTAAAAAATTGTAAGCCATATGTTCAGTAAATAAGCATATTTTGAGACATTTTAGACAATTTTTTTTAATTAGTGGTCAGATCATTTCAAAGTAATTGTTTATAATACTTGCAAATAATTTAAGGTATATGTACACACATTTAAGAACTCAAGTTTATGTTTAAGATAAATGAAATTAAAACTAAATCAATCATAAATAAATACAGTTTTAACAACATTTAATCAATTTTTAAAAAACATCGTTAATGTTTGGAAGATTGTTTACATTACACACTACCAAGAGCTAAAAAATGAGAATAAAATTAGCATATACAGAAAATTACATTTAATAAGCAATGATGCTTTCTTAAAAATTGCATAAGAGCACATTTTATATACATATTAATATAAAACAGTTAATGACAGAATTATATTTTCCATCTTGGATATATTTTAGTATTTTGTGAAAGCAATAGCAAAATTTTACATAACTTCAGCTATTTCAACTATAAAACTTAAATATCATACACATTACATGGCAAAATTTGCATTAATATTTGAATTAATTATAACATACTAATTTACAAATTTCAATAACCATTAGAAGAAAATTTAAGTCACACAAATACAGATATCATAACAAAGAACATCTTGTATTCAATGGAAATATTTACATAGCAAAATTTCTAACGAATGTGAATTTATACAATAGGGTGTCTTTCTTCTAAATAAGTAAACCAATAAAATAATACAAATAATGGAAAACAAAAATGTTATGCTTTAAAAAGAGTTTCAATAGATAATTTAATTTTAAATAATGAAGAATCATAAAACATTTAAAATTAAGCTCATGTCTCAAAAAACCAATTTACCAATATACAAAAATAAAATTATAATATTGCTTTAATAAAATTTAAGATAATCATAAAATCACACAGAAGAAAAATAAATAACATAAACTTAACAAAGTAAATTATCAAATTAACAATATGTATACATATACTTAGCTGTAAATTCTGAAATTTAAGTTTCAGATTATTACAATATTTTCAAAAGTTATAAGAGTAGACAGAAAGCTCAGTTTTTGTTTTTGCAACTATGAAACTATAAGAAAAAGGATGAATATTTTCACCCCTATTATTTATACCAATAAGATAAAGATATAGAACATCTTTAGACATGTTATCTGAATGTCAGATAGATACAATTTCTAATCTAAACAAACCACGAAGGAAAAAAAAAAAATTTTTTTTTTTTTTAAACATATAGCTCTTAATTAAAGCAAATTAACAGGAAAAACCATAAGAAAAATAAAAGCAAATACTAAATTGTAAAAATATATTACAAAAAAAACTGTTCTTTTATGAGGAAAATCCAAGGGATGCAAAGAGACATATTATATATATATTTCCTTTCATAAAAATTTTCTAAAAATAACTGAATAATTTTAAAAATCCTGAAATGCCCTACAAGACTGTTATCAAACTAAAATTTAATTACGAGTTATTTTGAAAAAGTTACTACAATAAATAAATTATTAATAATATCTAACATTTATGAATTTTGCACATATTTTTTACAAATTATTTAACATTTATTTATTAGTTATTGTTTAGATAAATAAACAAATCTTACATTTATTCTATTAAATATTTTTAATTATTATTTTTTTGCTTTAATAATTAAAATTTTGTAAAGTAACATACTAAATTGTAATTATTTTTATTCCATGTAATCTGCAATATATAAATTTAAAGAAAATCAAAAATAAGATTCTTTTATAACATAGACATCATTGAAAGTTTACTATCGCCTCTCTCTCTTTTCAGTAAATTCCTTTAGAATTCTCTTCATGAAAGACAGTAGGAAATTAGGTAAAATTCTACATAACATAGAAAAATCATATCAATAGTCAGTTACAATGCTCGATAAGGTGGTGGTGGTTCTTCAGGAATTGTTTCTTTATGCATGATTTCCTCATATGAAGGCGGAGGATCCTCCTCTTTTTGCCTCATTTTCAGATCTTGAGAGTTTGGATAGTCTCTAGATGGTTCGCAATTCCTCAACTGAGACAATCTTGCCCTATTGTCTACTAATCTGGGTTCACTCCACTGGAGTGCAATGCAATTTCTACATGGTGAGAATCACCCAAATTTCTGCTGTTGAGAGTCCCAACATTTTGCAGACCTCGATAGGATGTTATTGGCCTCAAACGGCTTAATCTCTTCGTTGATAGTGAATAACAGGGCTTCTTGATGGTTGGACAAACTGGGAGAATAGCTGTCGACTTCGCTCCCGCATGCCAAAAGGGGTTACATATAAAAAGCAGGGAACAAAGAAAGTATGACAGTTATAAATAACAGGCGAGTAGCAAGGATAAGATCCTTCTTCCATGTTTGATACCAATTGGGTTTCTCATCCCAAGATGGTATATCAAATGAGGTAAAAGTTCATATCAGTTATGCAATGAATGACAAAATCCATATAAACACATGCAGTGTTGGTCAGGGAGTTTCTATCAATTTTGAACATTGACCAGAATTTGCACATTGAAATCGATAAGTTTTGAAGCATTTATGCTTACGTCCGAACAACATTGTTTCAAACAGTTGATAGCCACTATTACATTGGCACCAACGCTTTTTACAAAATGCTATTTGGATCATTACGGCTGCAATCTTCTGTCAATCGACATCTATCAACTAATCGAGTAGGTTTGTGCCACATAAGACAAAGATTTTTGCCTTGAGTTTGGAAGAGTTGAAAGCCTTCTGGGCAAAAGCAGACATTATTTTTGCATGTAAGCTCTTCCCCACAATTAGCTGATGAGTTACAAAAATTTCCAAGACGTTTCCCTACTTGGAAACACCCTATTGTACCTTTTTTGGTAGGTAAATATCCTTGAGGACAGACGCATGTATTCTGTACACATAAACTGCCTCGCAACTCTGAAGAACAATCGCTAGAATTCAAACATTTTTTCAGAATTCCTCTTGAATAAACGGAGAGGTTTTCCTGCATTGCCGGATAAAGAATTCAATTTTTATTCTCAGAAATATTCTCCTGACTAGCGGAAACATTAAACGCATCTGAAAATACAACAAAAAAACTGATAAAAGTTATAATAAATAAAAAAACTAGTAAAAAACTCTGACAATATGGTTTGCTACCATTCTGAAGAGACATAACGATCAACTGTTCTCATTGAATTATGTCTAATATCTTAATTCGTGAACTAAAATTAAAAAAGAAAAATTGTTTACAAGCAACACAGACGATTGAAATTTAAAAAAGTAACCGTGCATTGTTTATTCATTTTGCATTAAATGGAACAGTTCAATCGATTTTCATCCTATCCAAACATCAAAAACAAGACTTTTTTTGCAATACAACTCCAATTCAATGATTTTGTGGATCACACAGCTTGTAAAATTAATTACACATTTTGATTTTCCTTTTAAATCAAGATATATTTACAAAAAAATATTTTTGCTGATTAATATTTGAAAATAAATTATTTTAAACGCATTAAGTATTATTTTATTTAACAATGCAAAAATTCCGTAGGGTTCTTTTATTTTGGATTAAATCACCTCAACTCCTTGAGTTTATTTTTAGCAATAAGGGATAGAGATGAGCATGGGCAGCATCCATCTGTCAAATTGTGCGTACTGAGGTATAATATTTTTAAGATGTGGATGTAATCCATTAAGTTCATTTAGAAAGTCTGTTCCAAATTAAAAAGTTTATTGGATTGATTAAAAAAATCAAACTGATTGGCTTAATAAGTTCCACATTATATTTATTATTGCGCACAATGATCACATCTGTGTTATACTTTTTATTATTTTTCATCTTACGTTGCTGCTATTGTTTACCATGTGAAGGAATGGATCGCAAGTATGATTGCCGTTGTATATTGGAACCCAATAATAGAACTGTACTTTTCGAAAATGATGAACAATACAACATATCATCAGGTAATTTTTTTTGCAGCCATTAAATCTCTGCAGTATTGTCAAGGAGTTTTTATTGTAAACCAAAATTTAAACTTATTTCTCAGGCAGACGCAATTAATACTAAAAGCTACATGATATGTTTCAGTGATATCGAATGTTTGTCAAATGGCAATGAAATGATAACTGTTGATGGTTTGACTGAATCTTGCGTAAAAGGTTCTTGCATGTATTTGAAAGATCTCTTACAATTTAATATAACAAATGATAGTTTGGAAGTGGGAACTTATTCATGTTTTAATGTTGGCCTTGAAGGTTTAAAGATACCTTTTATTGTTTAAAGCCAGCATGCAAAAGCTTTGTGGCTATAGAAAAATCTGTATGTGTTATCAAAGTCAAAACTGCTCATGCAGTTCTTACTGCAACCCGCTGAAGTCCATTGTAATGTATAAGACATATGCACTTTTTTTGTCTTTTGGAGATATCTACATCACTGAAGGTGCCAAATTTTATACCTCCATTGGATCGTGGTTACAATTTTATCCATTGGTCTTACATTTTTGCTGCTTATCTTTTGCAAACTTTGTGAGAAAAGCTATGGATCCAAATAATACGATGCAAGCTCATAATATTGAGGTTTTACGTCGCATGCTTGCTGCAAATATAGAACCTAATGGGCCATCAATTGTTAATACCACTTCAAAATGCTACTCGCCTCCCCAACAAAAGGCAGCAAGCTCTCCCCTCCAACTTATGAACAAGTTTTAAAAGATAAATGTGTTGAGTTTAAGAGAAGTATTGCATAAATGTTTCATACTTTTGTTGTATTTGTTCCTAGATTTCTGATGTTGATGATGTATCTTTATATATTTTAACTGTCACGGAAATGTATTTTATCGTTTATCACTTCCTTCATGTCATGTATTGTTTTTTTGAAAAGTGACTTATACGTAAATATAAAAATAAGATTGTATAATATTCAACATCATCTAATTTGTTAAAGGAAAATTTATTGTAATTATAAAAGGGTAAAAATAATATTTATTATAAATATAACTTTATTTCAATTAAAATTGTCAGTCTTTTGGTAATTTGTAAAAAGCTCTAAAGCATTATATTTAATATTTAAATCACTTCTAAAGATAATATAACACCATTAAAATCATTAAAATATTATTCTTGTTAGAAAGAGCTTCTAGTCATTAAGATTATATTCTGGTGCTTAGAATTTTTTTATTTATTTTTATGTTGCCTGCATGAATTTTATGTAGTATATTTTATGTTTATTTAAAAAAATTACTGTGATACTTATATATTTGCATCATATTAAAAACAAAATAATGTTGTCATAGATTTTTAGCATTGAAATAATTTTAATTTTAAAGGATAAAATTATTTTTCATTTATGTTTTGTTCTAAGATATAAAGTTCTGCATTATTATTTTATTTTTCTTGCACTAATTAACAAGGCAAATATGGATGTTTCATAATTTCTATTCATTGTTAATTTGAGTATTGCAAAACATATCACTGGCTAGAGAAAAAAATATAAGGAACTTTTTTTTTTTTTCCTTACAGTTTTATTTTTATTGGGGAGTGTACTGTATGTTTTTAAATTAAAATTTTTCAAAAAAAACATTATATCCATGCTTAGTTATTAAATTTGTAAATATATTACTAACTCTAAAATTAATTAATTACATTTAAAATATTTTAATTCAAAAATTAACATTAACTGATTGTTATGTTTTAAAATATATTGTATGAATTATGTGTAATATGAATGTAAGTCAAAAATGTGTTTTGTCTCGTAAAATTTCTTTTACATGTTATATTTTGTTATGAATGAAAATGTTTTTTTTATATTTTCCAGAAATTTTGGTTAGTTTTAAAAATATTGATTAAAGAATTTTTTTAATTTCATTTTTTCGAAAGATAGGAGATTTGTAAATTATTTTTTTGATTATAGAAGTAAAAATTATTTCTACAGTCAGATAATTTTTCTGTTAATTAAAATAATTATGTATAGAAACACATAAAAATAATCTTAATATAGAAATATATTTCAGTTTGTTGTTCTTATATAAAAGTATTATTGAGAATTGTTAATTTTGTTAAAATTAACAATTCTCGAAAAAATTTAACAATTCTCAAAGAAAATTAACAATTCGAACAGAATTAAATTAATTAATTTTGTTCATTGTGCATTTTTGAAATTATGTGAGGTAGTGTTAGATTTCAGTAAATAATATTTTACTCTTAAAATTTGTACTTTATTGGAATTACATTTTTTAAAATATGAAATAGATTCTAAAATATTAAATAAAATAATTATCACATTTCTTTGACATTATTAAGATACACTTTCTTTGATTAAAAAAACTTAAGACATTAAAAAAAACCTATTAAATTGGATTAATTCAATAAAAAAATTATAACTATAATTTACAGTTTATTTTTAAGAGTATGCTGGTGGAAAATTCCCAAAGTGTGATAATTCTTAAATTATAATAATTATGCTTTTATTTAATCAACAAATATAAACATTTTTAGTTATGCTTTATAATGAATATCCTCATCCAAAAAAGAATGAAATTGAGATAAATGCAATTCTTATTTAGAATATCTAATTAAATATAAAAAATTATGCTAGTCACTTTTTTTTTTTTAAGTTTTTCTCTTTGTTAGAATTTTTTTTTTTTTTTAAATCTAGTCTTGTTGTGTTTGGTTGTCATATAGTTTTCTGCTTTTATAAGTAATTAATGTAGTTGTTATTATTTAATGAATATATATATGTTATTAAAATGTGACAGATTAAATTTAGATAATTTTCTTTTGTTGAAATATTTATTATCTTCAAAAATATATTTTATTGTATATGATTTCAATTATCTTAATTTTAAAAATATTATTGGCATTGAGTTTGTAATTTATTTTAGAATCTTATTGTTTAATTTTTTTTATGGCATGCTTCAATACAGTATTTTTTTTTTTTTTTTTTTTGAATTATTTTTATAAAATACTCAGTGATTATTCCGAAGAAGTAAAAAATATCTTAAAGATACAAGCCATTATTTTTATGTTAATATTTTTATGTTACTCTCAAGTTCTTGATATTAAATATGAGTTTATAATTGCAATTTATTCGTATATTTTTAGTTTATGTTTGTATTTATTTTTATGTTTGAATTATAATTTATAAAGTTGTTTTTAAATAATTTATCTTGATTTTTAATCTATGTAACAATAATCCACATTTTGTTACATTATTTCTACGTTTATATATTTATAGAGAACTGTAATTTATTATTAATATAAACTTATTTTTTTTGCATTTATATTTATGATAATAAGAAATATTTATTAAATAAAACAGTTTGACAAAAATTTGGCATATATTTTTTTGATATGCCATTTTAATAATTCATAAAATTTTTTTAAATATCTCTCAGTGTTACTGTATATTATCAAGCTTAAGTAGTATTTTCCTTTGTGTGTATATATTTCAGAATACTTGTGATCAGGATTATATTATCTAAAAATTATCCTACATCTAAATATTTACATGCTTTTAAAGTATGACTTTTTTTCTAATATAGTTTTAATTTAGCTTTTTAACATTAAGATTTTAAAAGCTAATTGATGTAATGTGACAAAATGATTTCAGTGCTTAGGTTATATTTACATGAGTTCAGAACATATATGATTTTATATCCATATTATTATGCAGATAGAAAAGATATTAATGAACTTTCCTTTATACTTCATTGATTACATTTTTTGTACCTTATGTTACATGGACATAGTGTGATCATGTTTTGTTGATTTTAATTTTTTTAAAAAAGAAACAAGGATCTATTTTTGTCATCATATTATTAATTCTCATAAACGTCTAACAGATATTTATAACATGAAAAATATATTGTTTTACCTCTTTTTAAAGTATCGTAACATCAGTGTTCATGTGGAAAATGGTGTATAAATTTGTCTAAAGACATCTCCATTTTAATTTGTATTCTGGCCAAATATTTTATTTAAAATCTGACAATATAATGTAATTTTGTGACATTTTAAAATCATGCTAGTATAATTTTACCCCCGCTTCTATACCAACTGTATTGATAATAAGTAGTGCAATGTGTATAATCATATCAAATGACATTCATATGTTCCATCTCTATTTGATAATAAAGATTTGAAGTTATATTTTAAGTATTTGATATTTTCACAGTAAAATAGACTAAATATGAATTTTGGGCAATTATATCTGTTGATAGTTTTTGACAAAACATTTGACAACAAAGAACTTTATACCAGTTTATAACCTGTATATTTATAAACAGCTTATATGAAATTAATTGTTGCAAAATGCAATTAAATTAACTGTTGAAAGAAACAAACATAATTTGTATCTTTATCGTGCAGAAATGTTTAATGCTGCTTCTTCATTCAAAAAGTCGCAAGATAAAACTTTTTATTATTGTAATTTCTAATGGTTATTAATTGGAAGATTATAATTTCAAAAATTGAGATTAAACATACAGGTTGAACCTACAACAAATGTGGTATTTGATCATTGCCTCTGTATAACTTGGATGAATACTCTCCCCTTTAATGTTTATTGCAGATTATTCTAATACATTTAACAATATGTCAATGTTTTCATATATCATTCAATTGTATAAAAATATCAATGTCTAGTCCTGTCATACTTAAACTTATAATTTTATTATTTAGATGGTTTATGATTAAATCATTGAAAAAAATGGTTCTACAATTAAAAGTTTTCACTAACATTTACTCTTAAAAGTTTGCTATCGATAATGAAAGATTCAAATCAAACAATCGTTTGACAAAATAGAACTCTTAAAAGAGGTTCAATCTGCACTAATTAGACATTTTTGTAAAATAAAAAAATTTTTACTTGGTGGTTAGTCAATTATATGAATCTTTTTAATTTATATGGTTTATCATATTTAAAAATACAATCTGGTTTTATAAAATTGTTTTCAACATACTTTGTGTTTTAGTTGAATTGCAGTTTTTAAAATATATTTTAAATATAATACCTCAACATTTTGAGGTTATTTTACTCCTGAACTGTGATTTAGTATAAATGTGTGATTTTTGATGTTTATGAATCGATACATAACCGATTTTATAATCAAACTTTGAAATTAGATGTGTTTATCAAAATCTTTGTGCTGCATTTAAAATATGCTATTCCTATATTTGTTGTGTTTTTAAAATATTAGATGTCCAAAGCAGAAATTAATGGTCTTCAATGTACTCAAATAATGCATGCATTTATAAATGTTTTACATGATGAATAAATGTTTAAAAAGATGAACTTATGTTTTATTAATTGAAAAATGGTTTTTGTTTTCTCTGCGATAAAATGACATTTTATTAACAAGGCCTTCCTCAGATTTTTTTTTAAAATCAAACACGTATATATTTCATAATATAATCCGAATATTTTCTAAATATGTATCTGTATGATTAAAATGGTAAGAGTTTTTCAGTGACAAAAAATGTAAGGGAATGACATGAGTAAATAGTTGCTTTAAAAAAAAATCAGGTAAATTCTGCATAAAATAATTGTTATGTTAATATATCAGATTTAAAATATTAAAATTTTTAATTCAAACACAACACATTCAAATTAAATATTAAGATTCATAATATTTCAACAATTTAAAAATATGTAATTTCTTAACTAATATTAAATTAAATGTGTTAGTTAACATAAACAAAAATAAATATTTATTGTATAAGTATAAAATAATTTTATTATAAGCAAAAACAAACATTGACAATGTTCACCAAAAGAACAAATATTTTTTAATTATCTAATTACATAAACAAATTTATATTTCTAAAAATAAAAAGTGTTTTTTTTTACATTGAAATATATATATATACAAAAATATAAAAACATCAACATATTTGTTCCAAAATCAAATTTGTGTACATAAATACATTTATCAAGCATAAGATTATGCATTCATAAGAAGAGACTTCATTCTTTTATTTCTGATATTCAGAAATTTAATCTGCTGTCTTCCCTGTGCGATGATATTTTAATTAACTGTTCATACAAAATAATGCATCTAGACAATATTGGAAATAATTCAGAATTCACAATTTAACACTTATATATATCACAGAATTGAATGTGGAATCCAATTTCAGTGTCACAAAATTCATATATATATATATATATATACAATATTGGTACATAAAGAGGTCCATTACTTCTTTCATTCAATCGTACCATCCTTCTTTTTAACTCACTTTTCAAAAGTATTTAACTCCTGCAAACTGTAAATAACATTAGTAATTAGAAGGAGTATTACATACAAAATAAAGATTCAATGAATAAAATAAATTATTAATAGTGGTTTGGTTTTGAAGAAAAAAATAAAGGTTTTGATTATAAAAAATAACTTATTACAATCAGATAACTTTTATTTAAACAATAGTAAATAGATAAAAGAAATATACAATTAAATATTTTATGCTTTTAACTTATTTATTAAATGCAATTGAAATAAAATCTGAGAATTATTTATTTCATTTAAGCAAAAATTATTTAGTATTATAAGAATGCACAATTCAGATTAAAAATTAAATATTTTTTATATAAATGAACATAACAAAAAGCTTTCATTTTAACAAAATATGAAAATATACATTCCTTGAAATTAAAACAAAATTCATCTTTAGAAGCTTAATTTAAAAGAACATTCACAAAAGATATACTAAAAACCAATATATATATATATATATAATTTTTTTAAAGCAGAATAGAGAAAATAATTATATAAAATAAAATATTAAATTTATACAAACACAAATATAAATAATTTTAGATGAATTTTTTTACCAATTATAATTTTAAATTTATAAAACAAATTAAAACTAGAATTTTTTAAGAGAATGCTGTATTTAAGTATTACAAAGCTGTAATTTAGCCTTGTCTAGAAAGAATATAAGCATCAATTATACTCAGATAATACTTACATGGAGTATAACTTTTAATATAACAGCAGTTAAGAAACCTCCCACAAAGACGGCAACATAATCCATATGCTGAGGAATTATATTGGGACGTTTCTTTAATAGCCTTCTCAAATATTTCTCTTTACTGGGTGAATAAGGAGGATATCGAGCTCTGAAAGGAATGACCAATTGTTAATTACTAATTATATATAAAAATTTGAAAAGTCATTCAATTTCTAAAATCATAATTGCATATATATTTGATCTAAATTTAAAGAATTAAATTTTGATTGTATCACATTATTGATATCGAATATAAATAATTTTTTTAAGAATGTTTTTTTATATCTTGAATTACATATACAAAAACTATATACATATTTTTACTTTACATAATATTAAAATTGATATATATATATATATATATATATATATATATATATATATATATATATATATATATTTATAAATTTCAATGACATAAAAATCCCACACTTTTTTTTTTTTTTAATATAGAAAACATTTTAATTTATAATATACTGTAATTTTCTGCCTATAATTTACATTATCATATATACTGCAGCTCTATCTTTTGGCCAGAAAAATTAAAGATGTATAATATGAGGTTTATTTGAACTTGTTTTTGATTACATACCAATTAAGTTCTATTTTCATATCCAAGTTATAAAAACTAATAAAATATTTTTCAGTTTTAAAGATTGATTTTGATTCCACAATTAGATAAATTAAGTTACAAATTTATGATAATGGAAACAAAGAAGATATGCTTTTAAGAGATGTTGTGTAAACATAAAAATGTCCTCTCGAATAATTTATACTTTTCATAATTGCTAAAAGATGACTTCATTTCAGACCCTTTGAGTCCACTAGCCCATATATCCATATATGATGAACATCAAAAGCTTTCTTCCATAACTATTACTTCATGATAAGAATATTTTTCTTGCAAAGTATTGTCAATATTTATTAGCAACAAAAAATATCCACAATTGTCTATAATTTGCACATAAACTTTTAAGATTTAGACAAATTATAGGTAGAAAAATATGCTATATAGAAATTGGGTGAGTTACATGAATAAAATGAAATACATAGCTATTCTTATATTATATTTTGAGCACTACCATCATAAAAAGGAATAAACAATAATTTTTTTAAAAAATGTATATAAGAAAACACTTACTCTCCTAATTTTTCACCAAGCATTGCATAATTTCTTACAAGAACTGCTTTTTTGTGAGAGAATGTATCAAATGAATATCTTCCATGGTAAGCACCTATACCACTTTTTCCAACTCCACCAAACGGCAAAGCATCAACTAGAAAAATTAAACATAAAATTTAATTGGCATTACTGAATAAATTAAAAGAATAAGAAATTTGAATGAATAAAAAGAAAAAGTATAAACTAAACTTTTAAAAATAGTGGTGATATTCATTCAAATTTTGCAGTGGCGATATAATTAGTGGTGATTATATAAAAACATAATTTAGCATAATCTCTAGTTTCTAACAAAATTTTATTTCTATGTGTTTTCTTCAACACGTTCCTTCATCTTAAATTAGTTACTTTTAAGTTGTGACAGAGAAATATTTGTATATTTGGTTACAAAAGAAGCATTCCATTTGCTTGTATTATTATTTTTTTTTTAGTATTCAACGGACAGCCTGTAACCCTAGACCCTTCTCATTTATTTGTAGATTGGATCATTCTTCTTTCTTTGTGAATATCATTCCAAGATAATTTTTTCACCTTCATTTGTGTCAACTGATCTTTCGGCTATGCAGTTCACTCTCTTTTAAGGAAAGTTAATACTTTCATAGATGTAATCATATTTTATATAACTGAATTTTTTTTTTTCATATTTTTAAATAGAGGCTGACAAATTGTATGTAATAAATCCGAAAGAAGATGCTATACATATTTCTTCCAAAGTTAGAGGGGAAAAAAAAAAATATATATATATAGGTAAACTTTTCGATGTTATTGTGTTCCATGTCAAATGTTTTCATCGATCAAGAAAGTCTGCAATCAATTAATATTTGAATAGTAATAATTATAATGAAATAAAGAAAAAGTAAAAAAAAAAAGGTAAAAAGGTTTTGAGAAGTAAGAAGGCAATCAAGCAAATATATCAAATGTTTAAAGTCAATGAAAATTTAATGATATGTACAATCTTCTGTACTTCAAAATTGTGACATGCTTAGATTTCTGTATCCTCATATCCTTAAAAGTCAGAAACAGAGGGATAATTGAATTATCCTCAAGTCACAGAAATTATTACAACAAATATCACAAATTCAGGTGCTTTATATTATACTAATTTTCAAATACTCAAAGTTTATCCAATCTAAATAGTGGTGCCATCCAGTAGTCACTAGGTTACAAACATTCTTAATGTTACATGATCTCATCGAAATTTTTCATCAGAATTTCCATTTCTTCCTTAATAATTTGTTTTATTTTGATATTTGGGTAATAGACACCAAATTGTACCAATAATATTTATTGAACAGCTCTCCTTGCTGATTGTAAGTTGTGAGTACCTTTTTAATCACTCATTCACTTTCTTTTTTTTTAGTACCTATGAATACTTTTTTTCTAAACTGAAATTGAAAATTTTCAGTTTAAAAATCTTTGTAAAGCAATTGAAGTAAATTCTTCGTTAATTAAGATCTAGAGATTTTCATAGTACTTAATATCATATAGATACTACCAAATTCGTTAATACATTACCATTGCCCTTATGCTAATTCAATTACTTACAAGTTTTTTAGGCCAAGAACAGAGAAATGAACGAGCCTTAAGCTAATATAGTGTCTGCAATGGTTTTGATAAAGACAACAACAACAACAACAAAAATGCTGTTTTACAAATTCTTACAGTTCAACAATTTACAAATCTGGTAACGATGCATTTGAGTATTCATCTTAAATGTAATAATCAACAGGTTCTTAGACTATAGTGAAGTGACAATAATTTTATCATGTAGCTTTTATAAATGTGATTTAAATTTCTTCCAATGCCTATATTACAAATCTAACAGGTAATCAATGGTACAAGTATTTTTCTGAAGTGTAGTAACCATTTTCTTACGTAGTTAGTTATTTAAAAATGTCAATAAACGTGTCAAAATAACAAAAATTAAAATTAACATAAAAATGGCAAAAATGTTTGTCAACGACACCATTATTTATAATGTAATTGGTAAAACAAAATTATAATAGACTAATTATTGTATATAAATAAAGTATCTTACTTGAAAGATTTACAATTGAATCATTAATGCAGACACTCCCACTTGATGTGTTGTCTAAAAACTTTTTAACCACACTATTTTTCTTTGAATAAACATTCAATGTCAAAGGTTTATCTCTAAAATCACAATTCAATAAATATATTGGAATATTACTTTAAAACAACTGTTAAGTTTTAAATAATTAATTTCCAAAGAAAAATACAGAATATTATGCAATAAAAAAAAAAAAAAAGAAATGAATTTTTATAGTTAAAAAACAGCATTAAATAGACATAACTTTAATTAAAATAATCAATTTTTTGTTATGCCATTTTAGTAGCGATAAAAAAAAAAAAAAAGAAAACAATTTATAAAACAAATGTCTACACAATGGTTTTACATTAATTTTGCAACTATTCAAAACATAACATTTAATAATTTATTTTTTAATTGAAATAAATTAAAACATTAAAAGTAAGTTTTAATTTTAAACTAAGCAATATTTTTCTTTTTTTGCCTAATTTTATACTACAAAAATTTACATAGCAACATAATTTTCAGGTATTTAACAATTTTTGCAATATTTGAATATATAGGATTTCAGAAAAAGCTTTATTTTAATTATTTAATTTTTTGTTATTTAAAAACATTTGAAAATCTTTTACACAAAAATAAACATTTTAACCCAGAGAAGAGCAACATATCTAAAAAAGTAGCCACATAAGTGAGAAATAAAATGCTCAACTCATCAAATCTTCTAAAAACTAAGAAAAAAAAAAAATATCAATTTATAAATGTAAGCTTTTAATCATAATCAAATTAAACAAATATCCATTTTAAAAGCATATTTCAACACTAACTGATACTTATTAATACTAGACAAGAATTTAAACAACACTGATAATAAAATTTTAAATATATAAATCAGAAATAATCATTCACATAAACCCATGTTGATCAAAATACAGCGAATGATCTTACAATTTCATTTTCAATGCTTGGGAAATATTTTGATCAAAGTGGACCTTCATTCATATATCTGTAACAATGAAATTCTATAGACTTCAAATATTCCCTATTCAAATATCAAATCATGAAATGTTAATTAAAGAAGCTGAATTATGTATGGCTAGATATAAATGTTGAAACACCTGATAGAAAGTGTTTAAAAATATTTTATGTGGTAGGAATCCTGTGTATATGCTAGAATGACCATTCACACACACAACTCCTACATTAAATCTTACAGTGTTACAACTGTAATATTTAATGTCCTTCTGTTAAGTTTAAAGAAGAAGTGTGAACCTCCCAGATGATACCATTGGGAGTATTCAAACAAAACTGTGATGGCCCGTGCCCTGGGTAATACTGAATCTGCTACATTTCTGGTGTTCTAGCAATACCAAATTTTATATTTCTGTAATTGGTCTAAGTAAAGGGAAAAAAAAAAAAAATTAATCATTAAAAAATTTGACTAATATTAATTATTTGCAGTTATAACATTCTTTGTTAATGGATTGATTTCCAATAAAGCCAAATGTTACAACATTTGTAACATTCTTAAATAAAATAATTTCAAACAGGCAGTTGGAAAAGAAACCAAAGCATGTAACTAAGCAAAGTTTAATAAGAGAATGTTTTTGTATAGAATGTTTATTCATTTTATCTACTGTGATATTTTGAATTTCTATTGATAACCACTAAACATTATATTATTGCAAAAAACTATAAACAAATTAACAGTTTGATGGATAAAATTTATTCAATAGTTAAAGCAGAAATATTCTATATTTATAAAAATAAAACATTAACTTAGCAATATACATACTTGCTATTAATTATATCAATGGCATCATCTGGGCCATCAACTGAGACAACTGGAAAAAGAGGTCCAAATATCTAGAAAAAAAAAATTGTTAAAAAATAAACATTAAATAAATACTAAAAATTGCATAGTGCAGTAGTTAAAAAAAGAGAAGAAAAAAAAAAAATTACTCAAGCAATTTACAGAGATTTATATATGAATTAAATAGTAAGAAATTTTGCTTCCAATGATAATTGAAATCAAATGTAACTAGAGAAATAATGCCAAATATTTTTGGTTACACAAGACATACAAAAGCATCATGCAATACAAAATGATACTAAACACAACAGTAATACTGAAAATAGGCAAATAAAGAAAATTCTTAATGAAACAAATTTAATTTTTTATAATTTGTAATATTCATATTCATGAGAAAAATGAAACCTCAAATCATTATCTCAATCAATTATTAAACTTATGAAAAAAACAAAAAAATAAACATTTAATTATAAATATTTTATAAAGATATTTAATTACTTCTTATTCCAAAATTCACTGCTTATGCAACTCTAAGATTTTTATATCTCAATAGATGTTCTGTGCTTTTCATGAAATTAAAGTACCATCCATTAATCATAATACTTATAAATTTCTCATTATATTTTTAAAATCTATTAGAATATTTAACAAACAGAGATGATTTAAAAAATATTTGCAGATTCATTTCTCACCCTGAATTCTTATTTTCTTTGGACAAAAAGTTTTCTTAAGAGGTGGCATGTTTTTTTTTTGGTTTTGTTTTTTAAATTCTTATTGATATTATTGAGGAATGAAAAAAAAAAAACTGATTGTATAGCAGTAAATTTATAATATGCACCAAGAAATTTTTGAAATATTGTTTGCAATTAGTCTTTTTTAGAGAAATTATAGCATAGTAGAGAAATTATAGAATATTTCATTCATTTAATAAAATATTTAGATGGATAATAAATATATAAAAGATTTATACCTCTTCTTGCATAATGGGATCAGTTGGTTTAACATTTGTGATTACAGTTGGAGCAATATAATTAGTTTCCTCTTCATGATCACCTCCGATAACAATTGTGCCTTTTTTTGTTAATGATAATAAGCGTCTGCATGGAAGAAAAACATGTTAAATGAAAATTAAATTTAAAAAAAAAAAAAAAAAAAGCATACTTTTAATGTAATTTAGTCAATTATAATATTTTATAATAATATAATGATTAAAATAAGTATGGTTCAATGTATATTAAATAATATAGAAAATATGATTATTATGATTACTTCAGAACATGATGAATAATCAGCTGATAACATAAAAAAAAAAAAAAAAAAAAAAAAAATTCGTAACCAGATGTAATTTCAGTTATTGTACGTGTTTTAATATATCATGCATAACTTGTTGAATTGATAAAATATATACTTCCTGTGATGTATTATCAAAAGCAAAAGCAATTTTTCAAAACAACATTTATTTGTGTATTTTTATCATGCATTTGTGCAAGTCGTTAAGAATGAATTTTATCAATTTTTTTAAGGATTGAATTTTGAAGAAAAGATGCATTTCCAATGAATTTATTAAGAACTCTTTTTTTATATAATAATTCATACTAACAGATCAATTTTCAACATCAGAAAGGCAAACATTATAAATTATAACAAAATCTAAGATATTATATACATATAAGAATTCTATATATTCAATATGTAAATAATATACATTTCTATACATTCAATTAGCATAAAACAAATACTAAATTAAGCAACCATAAAATATTAATCATCAATATGTTTTAATAATTATTTAAAGTGTGTTTAGATTAATTATTCGTGTGTTAATATTTTTTTATCTCAATTAATAAAAAAAGTTGTATGAAACAATATACCCTTTTCTGTATAACAATTAAATCTAAATCTGGAAAAAGAATGGTAGCCAAAAAAAAAAAAATAATAAGAATAATAAATAAATAAAATTAAATAATTATATATATTATTAAAAAATTAGGGAGGAACATAAATAGAAAATAATTATACACATACACACTAACAACAGGTTTACAACTAGGGAGTAACGATTTGAAAAAATTGAAAAATTATACATTTTTGATGGAATAAAACTACAAGAATTTACGAGAGAAATTCTTCCTCATGATAATGAGAAAATCAACCAATCTTAAAGACCAAACAAAATATGTTTGTGCTATAATTTAACACTATAGATAAATGCCAAAACATTTTGATAAAAAGAAATAATTTAAAGAGTAACTTTTAAATCAATTATTTGAATAACATTTACATAATCCTCTACTTTTGATTGATAAAAAGCTACACAATGCTTCCCAATATTAAAAAAAAAAAAAAAAAAAAAAAAATGAAAAATAGAATATAAAATACATATTATAACAAAAAAGATTATACTTTTAAATTTATTTTCCAATTTTTATTTTAAGTTTTATAGCAAAGAAAACAGATTGAAAACTACAGTCTACAAATAGGAGGAATCAATGAAACCAAGCAATGATATTATTCTATAATATTCATTTTTTATTTGTAATAAAATTTTTAATGTATTAATTTTGACAGCTTACACTAAGTTGCATTACCAAAATTTACCCTGATAATGAAAACAAAATCTTATCCATCTCATATATAAGATTTATGGGTGATCCCATTATAAAATACAAAATGCTTCAAAAGCTCCCAATTTTTCTCCTTAAAAGGCAATAATAATAAAATATTCGTTAGAAACAAGTTTTATTTATGTTTTTAATAATTTCCACTAATTTGTACAATTACATAAATATTATACAAAGATACTGTTTGAATATTCTACAAAAATTAAGAATTATAGAAAAGTACAGATTCCCATAACAGCAAAATTCCAATTTTGTATAAGTGCTCATTTATAGAAAGAATTGTAGCCGAATTCTGTACTAATAGTAAAAAAATAATAATTTACAATAAAAATATTGAAATAAGTCAGGAAAAATTTAAATGCTTTAAAATAAGCTTAAGGAGCATTTAACAAATTAAAATTATTTTTATTTATTAAAGTAACATAAAATTATATGTTAATTAAAACAAGTCAACTTACTTAAAATGTCTGTTATTTAAGATTCTTCCAAAGTCAGGGGAATTTTTAGGATCTTCACCAAAATATTCAAGTAAAGTTTTCTTCATAGCAGGAATCAATTTTTCCTCAACTTCTTTGGTACACATCAAATAGTCAGGTGCAACACATGTTTGTCCAGCATTTATACATTTACCCCACAATAATCTTCGACATGCAACATCTAAGCTCACAGTGTCATCAATATAAACTGGTCTGCCAAAAGGAACAAATTAATCTTCATTTTGTTCAAAATATTTGTCAATGACTTTTTAAATTAAGTTATAAGAATTTTAGTGCATAAATTATGTATAATTTTCTGGGGGAAAATAATATTAAGAAATAATGTAATTAAATAATAAAAAAAAAAATTAAGATTTGTAGTTTTTAGAGTACAATACATATAAACTCTCATTTATAAGGGGTGATCAAAAAGTTTCTGTTTTAGATTTTTTTGTTTGCTGTCGTAGCTGCAGTGTACATGCAAATTGGAGCATCACAGATGTGGGTATATAAATACCGACATCAAGGCATGGGATTATTGTGGCATTCATTTATTTATTTCAATTATACTGAAACATTAACAATAGTGACATCAGTATCAAATAAGTCCAAACAGGATCAACATACAATTATTATTATTTATTTTTTGGCTGCAGATTCACTAGAGAATGAAGAATGTGTATGTCGAAAACTATCCTGGTGGAATGGTGCTCCTCGAGAGCATTGTTGAAGATAAGGAAAGTTGGTACCACACTGGGAACCTGAGTTAAAAACATCGAAAATAAAATGGCCTCATTCAAAAGTTCAAGAGCTAGTCATCTGCTGGAAAAGTAATGCTTATCCTGTTATTTGATTATCAGGTCCTATTGCTCATTGATTTCAAAGATCTAGATGTGTCTATCACTAAGGATTGCTACTATGAAATGCTACAGAGATTATGACATGCAATTGCAAAACATCAGGAAAAGTTGCAAAAATCAGGCCATTTTGCTTCATGATAATGCATGTATCTATATTGCAAATGCTGTCAAGCAGAAGTTAAACACACTAATGTGGAAGACACTCGAGCACCCATCTTACAATTCTGATCTCTCCTCGTGTGATTTTCGCACCATTGGACACTTAAAAAGTCCTTGAAAGATTGATGGTTTCTGTTGGATGCTGAATTGCAGCAGGTATTTTTGGACTTCAAGTAGTAAAATGTGGATCTTTACCAATGTTATGATATATTCAACCTGGTGAAGCAGTGGGACGATGGCTAAATGCTCAAGGCAATTTCGCATGACTGGTATACCAATTTTGGAATGTACCCCCTTCAAATAAAAAACTTTTTGATCACCCTTGATGTATATTAAATACAACCAAAGACAACATTTATGATAGATAAGAGTTAACACAATTTTATACACAATAGCAATTATGTAATTTTCATTTAGAAAAAAAGGATACTTAGCATATAAAATGAGCAGATATAAAAAGAATATTTCAAAATTATATCTGCTTTTAAATTTAGGGAATTATAAAAAAGCAATCAAACTTATTTTTCAACTATTCCTTTCTTCTTACAAAAATTTTTTAAAGCAAAATCCTGCCTCATTAAAAAAAAAAAAAGTCACATAAAATAAAAATGTTTTACTCAAATTAAGTTCTACAAGTTTAATACGAATTCTGCATTATAGAAATTGTAAAACATATACAGTTTTAAAATAAATATAGTATCCTAAAATTAAAAAAAAAAAAAACATTGTATAGTTATATTTTACTACACTGCTAATATTCAAATTTTTTTTTATATCTTCAAAGAAGAATTTCATACAAGACCACAATAGGAGCACAAATAAAAATTTAACTTACGATTTTCCCCCAAGTTCTAATGTAACAGGGGTAAGATGTTTATTTGCAGCTTCTCTAACAAGTTGTCCTACACGTGTAGAACCAGTATAAAAAATATAATCAAATTCTTCTTTTAATAACTCAATTGTTTCATCTGGACCACCAGTAATAACATGATAACATTCCTATTAATAAAACAAGACCATATGTTGAATTAAAACAGTAAAAGTGCCAGTGCAGAAAAATCTTAATTATTTAACTATACAAATAAAATTCTTCAAACTTCTCACTTTTTTTTTTTTTTCGTTTTAAAATATTTATATCAATAATCTTAAGTTTGAGATTGATTAAAGCATGACCTAAAGATATTTATTTAAAAATATTAATTTATTAATAGATGAATCATTTAAAATATAAGAAAAAATTAAACAATTTATATAGTTTTAAAAAATATTAATCAATGTGTGCATTTATAATATACAAAGCAATTCTTGTACACTACAGTATTAATTACAATAAAATTCTACAGTTAAGTTTAGAAGTATACAGTTAATTTGGTAGAATTCATTTTACCAAATATTGAAAATGTGCTCTTTTTTTGAAAACATAGCTTGATATATTCTGTGATTCTTCCTATAGAGATGTGCAGTAACATTATCTACTTCATTTTTTTAGTGTTTCATACAATTTATACAAGAATTTTACAACACTTTCTCTATAATTAAGAAAAATCTTACATATGCAAGCAAGCATTACAAATTATGATGTGAACTATTTATTGTGTTTACAGAAAATATGCTTTCAATCATTGATCGGGTAAAATTAATTGTACAATTTTAAACATATACAAATATTTGTTGCGATTTTACATTGTAGCAATTTAAATGGATCTCCCATGTATTTTAAGTTAAATAACCTAAGTTTGTAAACATTAAATTTTAAAAATTATGAACCAATACTAAATTAAGATCAATAAAATCAAGTGACTTAAATAATCTTTTATATGATATAGTTACTTACAGGATCCAAATATTTAGGTATAAGAGTTTTCATCAACTCGGCACATTTAGGTGCTAATTCTGATGGTTTTAATATGCAACAATTTCCAGCTGTTATTGCTCCTACCATTGGACAGATTGAAAGTTGAATGGGATAATTCCAAGCCCCCAATACTAAAACAACTCCATATGGCTCACTTTGAACAAATGTTTCATCCAGAATAGTTATAAAGTTTTTCTCAGCCTAAAAATAGAATTTTTAATATACATAAATACAATATAAATATTGGAATTTTAAAATTGCTAGACTTGACAATTAACCAAAGATAAGAAAAAGATTAAGTAATTTAGTAGACTCATTCTAGCATACATTTAAAGTTTTACTTAAAAATATGAATTAATTAATTAATTTGGTTTCTTTAAATTTATAAGCATAAAAGTCAGCTTTAAATTACAAAGATTTAAATTAAAAAAGCATTTTTAATATATATTTTGAAAATTTTTACATAATAATAATATAGATATATAACTTTGAATTTAAAAGTAAAGGCAAAACTATAATTAGAGTGTAGATGATGATAAAATTTCTTCATGCAATAAATATAATGTTACACAGTTATGCAACAAAATAGCAAAATAAGGCACGTAAAGTTAAATTTTTGTTATTCAGACATCTATAATAAAATATGTAGAAATTTAAGAGCGATAAGGGGAGGGAGGAGGGGGAAAGATAGAAAATTATGCTTGAAAGTTTTTATGGTGGTGCAATTTAAAGGCAGAAAACTGTGGTAATTGGAATCAAAAATCTGTTTAACATCAATAAATAATATGTAAAAAATTTTCACTGTCTTATGTTCACTTTATATTAATATAAAGATTTCTTATATTTTTAATTAATTTAAAATTCTATCTGAAAATGCAAATATTTCTGTGCAATAATATAGATACAAATTAGTAAAAGTATGAAAGGTTATACAGAAAAAGAAACTAATAAGCAAAATAAATACATAAATAACTCCACTTACAGAATAGGTTTAACCCAACTACGAATATGCTGTTTCATACAACGTATATCATTTAAAATGAATTCTACTTCATATAGGGCAGCTTCTTGATGAGGCTAAAAAAAAAAATCATGAATTATTTACTGAATAACTTATATTGAATTAATTAACTCAATCAGTACAATGAATCAAGAAAAAAAAAAAAAAATATGCATTTAGGTTTACATAATTAAATTTGAATAAGAATGACTATTTAAAATTTTACATTTTTAAAATAATGCATTAAATTCAGAATTATTTTATGCAAAAATAAAACAATTTTTGTTACAGTAACATTAAATATAAACCAAGGTAATTTAATTGTCACAATGTTTTCATTTCACATTCACTGTACTGCAAAATATTTTTTTTAAAGTTGTAATATCCTCAATTCTTATTATTGTTGGTTAAATAAACTATATGATAAGAAAGTGTTTTTACCATTCTAGATTCAGTTTTTGATTTCAAGCCATTGTTTTTATAAATGTGATGCCTAGCTATATTTCTATAACTTAAATGACATTAAAACAGAATAACTACAATAAAAGTAAAAATAAAGCAAAGTGAATGCATAAAATAAATAAAAATAACTATTTAATTTAGAATCTTAAGAGTTCCTTTTAGAACATATATACATATTATAAAGAGCAAAGGTCAATTTTATTACATCCAAAAAAGAATTGTATCTCTTTTTTTCAATTTTTATGTTTAAAAATACTCATTCATGGTACACAGACGGAGTTGCATTCTTAGACTTTTAGAAATAAATATTTGAGTTATAAAAGGTTAGTACGTTGAATTTTTAAAAAGTTTTTATATTTGGGTATGTATCATATTAAAAATTTTTTTGTATGTTTACAGCTAATCAATGAAAAAGAAATATACAATTTTCCTTTTAAAAATTTAAATTTAGAAAATTAACTTTGTCCAGGAATTTAATTTACAAAGTCATAAGCTATGAAATCAAAGATACAAAAAGAATTTTATAAATTATAATCTTTTAAAAAATAAATAAAACTTAACCAAAAGTAGAATTAAAATTACTTTTTTTCAAATCTTCTGCAACAGCAGAATTAAACTGCTTTTCATTTTCCACCATCATTTTATACAAACTGTTCAACTGTTGAATTCGAAAATCAACATTTTTTGTTATACCACCTTTAAAGGCATTACGAGCCCTCAGAACAGTCTGAAAATATATATTAAACATAAATAATAATATAGCATTATATACATAACGAGGAAATGAACAAGCATTTTAATTAAAAAAATATTAAATTGATTTGAATACATATTTACATAAAAAATAAGAATTCTTTTTCTATTTTCAACATTTCTTTTTATGGTATATATAAATTTAATAACAATATAAATAAAAAGCAGTTACCATATTATTTGGATTTTACAAATACAAATGTATTTGCCACAGTATTTTAGCATGATTATTAATATGACAACATTTTATTTTCATGCTATAACTTTTAATGAACTTTAAAGATAAATTTGTTAACATAAATGATAAAATATTAGTTTGATATTACCCTAATAACACATTCAGAAAAGAAAAAATTTTTACTAAATTTACAAATGTTTAATGAATACTGTGAACAATAATTTTTCTAAGTTTGAAATAATATCTATTTTCAACTATGATATAAGAAAAGACACAGGGGAAAAATAACTATAAACCATAGAAAAAACACACAACAAAAATTATGTAAAAATACTAAGTGTTTAATTTTTCAACAAGGAAAATAATTCGAGTTTACAAAAGTTTTTTTCCTATATTATAAGTTTAACTCAATTATAAATTTTAAAGCAATCAGATTTATATTGCATTTCAAACATTTTTTCTAATAACTAAGTTTGGATAAACAGCTAAAAAAAAAATTAAAACTTACACTTTAGAGTTATAATATTTTCTACAATTATAATATTATATTATAATATATAATATATAGTTATAATATTTTATACAATTAGCTTACCCTTTTTAGAGTTATAATATTTTCAGTTGATTATAATCTTAAAATACAAATAATTAAGATGTAATTTAGTGGCAATTATTTTTCATTGTAATGCATTTAAAATTAATAAAATATTCCAATTGCAATACAGTAGCTCCTTAATATAATGCACATTTATAAAATTTTGCATTTCACTTTCTATAAAAAGTTAATAAATGTTTTTTTAAACTGCTTGTTATATTGCTCTTTTCTTTAATTCCTGACAGATGGCATTATAGGTAAGGGTTATTGTCTTTTTTTAAAAAATTGTATACTTTTTTCCCCCCATGCATGCATATATATGTAATACAGAATTAAATTAAAAATTTTTTTTCCTTATCTTTTTTACTTAAAAACTTCCTATATTGCATTTAAAACAAAACGAACACACACATGCACACACACAAAAAAAACAACTATAATACAATAGCACTATTTAATTGAGACAAAACATCTTTTCTTTTATATTCTAATATTTTTGGTTTATTTTTTCATTGCTATTTTTAGTTTATTTTTTTCCTTTATTTAAAAATAATAGTTAAAAAATGTTTCAAAAGCCTACACACTATTTACAATAATAAAAAATTGCAAACTATAGCTTAAATTGAATAGAATAAAATAAATTACCTTGTATTTAATCTAAGAAAAACAAAAAGATATTAGAACAGTAAAGTATTAAATATATAATTCTGAGTTAATATGAGCAACTTCTAAAATTGTCAAACAATTATTATGCATTTATTCAAAATAATTATTTCAATTTTAAAGCATTTACTAGTATTGAAAAGCTTTTATAAATGAAAAATGTTTATAGAATTTTAAGTATATAGATTTATTGAACAGTAATTCATATAATATATCAACACATCAACAATGAAAACTAATATTTATGACTATTAAAAATATATCATTAAATATAATAAGATAGGTATCTAAAAAAAAAAACTTACTTTTCAAATTCTAATGAAGGCATCTTATAGCTTTAGAGAAAGCAGAAAACCTAAAATAACAAGATAAATATAAAAATTTCGATTTCAATTTAAAAATAATTGAATATTGAAATTTTTTATTAATATATTCGATTGTTATTTATGCAAGATATACAACTAAAGTAGAAAAAAAATCAAATAAAAATTAAATATTCTATAAAAACATCAAACAGTAAAAAATTTATAATCCTAGAAGGGGCAATACTAGATGAATAATAATAAAAGCAATGACAAATTGAATAATAGACACAATTTACAAATGTAAATAAAACTTAGATTCTCATACTCTTTTTAATATCAAACATCTACATAAAGTAACTACTACAGATTTTAAAATTTCAAAGATACCTTCAAGTTCGATAATTTGAAGTACTGACACCCTAAATTAAACAACTTAATCATAGACGTCAATAATTCTAACCTTTATAGTTTGCTTTATCGAACTAAATCCGAACAAAGTACAGCTGATATCCTATCCGGCATTGCGTCACGTGACTTATACTAAACAAATAAGAATAATAAAAAGTGCCGGCCAATGATGAAACAGAAACAAAAATTAGTTTGATAGTTTCGAAACGGTTTTTACTACGAAATAGATTATATTTCCAAATAAATAAATAAATACAAAATGAAATAAAATGAATATGACGAAGTTCAAATAAATTAAAATTTAGAAATTACAAAATTAATAAATTAATATTATGAAAAGAAAGAGTTTCTATCTTTTCATCTGATATATTCTTTACATAAAAATAACAGTATATTAAAACTATGTTTTAAGATTAAGAATAATAACACAAATTAAATTTATTTGAATGGAAGTCAAACATTAAAAATAAACATTAAGTAAAATTAATTAATTAAATGTTATTATTTTTTATCGTAAACGTCAGGTTTTTAATAAATACCAAATTCTAATAGTATTTTTTATATATACATATGTTCAAATTAAATTGAAAGAAATTGAATGTAAGGAAATAATCAGTTTAAATACGATAAATAAAAAAGATGTCAATTTTTTTCAAGCAAAAGAACACACATAATATATGCATTCTATTGTGCAAAATAATCCACTTTAAAACCGTAGATCCCGGTCTAATATGGCTGTTGAGCGTTGGGCGTAGGGCTGACAACCCCGTAAAAAGAAAAACATATCTCGCCTTGTAATCTGCCAGTAGGTAGATGACCTTTGGCCCATCATGGGGCTGTTGCGCCGAAGATGATGATGATTGTTCAAAATGGTGTGTGTTTAATCACTTTTAATCAATTCTCCTTTTTTTTCTTTTTTTTTTGTGTGTGTGCATTTAATAAAGATTAACTCTTTCCTTTTAAAAGATTATCTAAAACAGACAGAATTTGCAAACACCTAAAAATGCTAAAAATGGTACATATAATTAATATAAAACAATTTATATTGCATTTGTATATTTTTATAAAAATTGATAAAATTTTATAAAAAAAATTTTATTACAAAATTTTTAATTGATTTTATTTTTTTAATTGTAAAATTTTATTTTTTTATAAAGTTTTAAAAATATCAAAATAGTATATTTCGAGTATTGTGAAAAACTTAAAAAAAAACTTTTATAAACAATTATATAAAATTTTATCAATTAAAACTTCGCATGATTGATTTGGAGAAAACATTTCTACTTTGGAATCTGCAATTTTTAACACATTCTACAGTCATTAAAAAGATAGAATTGTAGATGAATGCTTCAAAGGTATTTCTTTCATCAGTGAATTTTTTTGCATGAGTGCGTTTTCTGGTTTTTTTTATAGATTTTACACTTTTGTAGACCAGTTCCTTTTTTTTTCTTCTTTCCATGGAATACTGTTTCTCAAATTACGAAACGCGACGCATTATTATAAAAATACGGTATGCAAAAACTCTCTATTAATAGAAAACTAAATCCTTTATATCAATTAAAAATTAAAAAAACGTTTGAACATGAAATTACAAACTAACGTTTGTGAATTTTATGCATTATAAATTGGTAAGTAATTACTGATTTAAAATCTAAAAACATTTAAGTTCCCATTTCATTCAAAGAAAGTATTTATATGTGAAGTTATTTTTTTTTTTAATTTGGTTTCCACAGGAAATTATCAAATTAATTAATCAATAATTTCTATCAAATTAAAAAAGTAGTAGACACTATATACCCGTAACTAGGGATTGCAATATCGGACCAAAAGTTCAATACCGGTATTCGGTATTTTTTAGATCTTAATACCGGATACCGGTTTTAATACCGGTAGTAGAAATTTTAGAAAAGAAAGAAAACAAAGGTGTTTTTTTCTTTTTATTTGCCAGTTTTGTTAGAGAATGTAAATATCACAAACACATTTTTAACTTATAAATTACAACAGTATATAAAGAACCACAAAAAAGTGTAAAGGAACATCTTATTTAGTTAACTCACAAAAAAGAGTAAATATCACTATTCAGTCTGTGGTACTTCTCTATTCACTTTAATAACTTTTGAGCATTTTTTTTCATAAAAATAGCATATAAATAATGAAACCAAACCGAAGTATTATCAACTGATTTTTTGTGTTCTTTAAAGTTATTCTTATTCATTATTATGGGGTATTATTTATGAGCATATATATAATAAATCTGAAAATATTTTTACACTCTAAAGTATGATGTGCAAATACAATGTGAATACCAAACTCACAGATTTAAAAAATATCGAAATATTATACTTTTTCACAACTAAAACCTTGTTTTCACAGATAAGAATTTTGAATAAGAATTCTAAATTTCTAGTAAATAATTCCTAGTAAATACCGAAAAAAAAACGGTATTTAAACTTGTGAATACCGGTATTACAAAATTGTACAAATGGCTCAAAATACTGGTATTCGGTATACTGGTATTGCAATCCCTACCCGTAACCTTTAATTTAATATCGTCGGTCAATTTGTAATACAAACTTCCACCAAATGTCAGATGAGGGATTCATTTTCTTCACATAAAGTTTAAAGCTGTAAAAATTCAGCCAGTATTATGTGTCATTTAGGGACCTGAAATAACAAGTGAAAGAAAAATAGCAATGATACAGTTGCTCGTACTGTTTATAAGATTCAAAAGAACTGCTTGGCCCTTTCCCTTACAGCCCCTACCTTGCACTCAGAGAATTTCAAGATTCAGGTTTGATTCCCAACGTTTTGTCGACGGTGGAATGTTAAAAACATGAATGAGGCCTCACAGAGTATAAAAATGGTAAAATATAGACGCAGAGTCTCAGATATAAATCACTACTGGGTTTATCATTTACATATGATTTTTTAATAAATTACAATAAAATTTTTTTATCATGCTTAGGATTAAGCAATTTTCAGAATAGCTTTATCAAAGAAAGTATTCGTATGCTCTTCTCTTTATAAATACAACTGAACACAAGCACCATATTTTTATGATGTATCCTAAAAAGATTTAACTTGTTTTATTCTAGTCGAATAATTGTTTTACGCAATTCAACCAATGCTTTAGAAGAATTTTTCTGTCTCTCTCTATATACACTCATGTCCATAAATTAAGGATAATGAAGTTCAGGCAAAGAAAGAGACAGAAGCAAAACAAATTTGACTTATTTGTAAAGTCTATTTATTAAACAAAAAAGGTAAAGAGCAAAAAAGATGCTATATGTTTGACATAATTAATAAAAATTGCGATTTTTACTCCCTGAGCAAATTTCAAAAAAAAAGAACCTATTTACAAAAAACAGTATAACATGGTTAGTATGATGGTTAATATGGAGTATGTCTCCCGGACGATGCAATACAGGCCTTACAACGCCTAGGCATGCTGAGTATCAAATTATTAATCTGGTCTTGGGGAATATTACACCACTCATCAAGCAATGCCCTCCGAAGTTCCGGTTGACAGGTGGGAGGGGGTTGACGGGCTGCAATTCGTCGGCCAAGCATATCTCACACATGCTCTATTGATTCAAGTCCGGTGAGTATGCTGGCCAATCCATACGGGTGATATCCTCCAATTAAAAGGCATTCGTCTACACGATGTTTGCACGGTGAGGACGGGCGTTGTCATCCATAAACAGAAATTCAGCACCCATGGCGCACCGAAACAAACGTACATGTTGTTCCAGAATGACATCCCGATAGATGTGGCCTGTCATCGTTACACTCTGAACATGCAAGTCAGTTCTGGAACCAAGAATAATCCCCCAAACGAGCCATCCTGCACTACCGTAACGGTGTCGTTCAATGGTGTTCTCTTGGTGGTAACGGGTACCTGAAGCTCTCCATAGAAAAGTCCGGCGAGAATCAGACTGCAAACTAAACCTGGACTCGTCGGAAAACATCACACAAGACCACTGTTGCGGTGTCTACAATGCATGCTCTCTACTCCAGGTTAATCGCAGACAGTGAGTTGCGGTAAATGGAACACATCTGACAGGCCTACGAGCATATAGACCAATGTGCCCTAAGCGTCTGTACACGGTCTGCCTTGAAACTGTCGTACCGGTAGCTGAAGAGAGCTGACAAGACAGGTCTGATGCTGTGCTCCGTCTGTTTCTTTTGGCAGTAACTGCTAAATACCGGTCCTCATACGGCATTGTAACTCGGGGGCGACCTGTGCTGTAACATCTACTCACATTACCATCATCATGGAATCGTTGCCAAAGACTGGAGATGACACTCTGGGCGATTCCAAGTTCCTCGGATACTTCCAGCTGGGTACGTCCACATTCCAGTCGTCCGATAATTCTACCACGTAAAAATCATCCAAATGCTTCCTTTGTGCCGTAACTATGCGGCAATGCACTGAAAAGCTTTTAAAGCGCTTGTGAACAATTTTACTTCTTTGCCACCATTCCTTATATACCCCTCTCGTACACTCTCGTCATTGTGACGTACTATCCGCACCATCTGGTGGTTTCCTGTAATTTGCATATTCTTCTTCAAGATGTGTGTGATAATTCTATAGGTGAAATTTTTATTTTAGAGTTCAATTTCTGTGGGATTCTGAATTATCCTTAATTTATGGACATGAGTGTATATATATTGTCCATTTGCATTATTATATGAATATCAATGCAGAGCTCTATATGCGACGTATCCCCCTTTAAATTAAGCTCAGTGATAGTATGTGCAGTTACAGTAGGAGGGCTCAAATTCAATAGACCATCAAATGTAGTCATTACTTTCCTAAACCAGAATGACGATTGTGACAACGCATGTAAAGCAACTCAAATCGATAGTCAGACTACCTGGTAGAAGTTTTCCAGATTTTCTTAGATACGCCACGCAAATGTGGGAGGAGTTACCTCTAGAAGTCCTCTAGGAAGGTAATGCTCTCCCTTCATTGCCTATCAGTAGTTTGTAGCATAAACGAGGCCCACCAACCAAAGAGGTTATTACTGCTCTACCAGAAACATCACAAAATATGATCCGTTGTGTTCAAATCCGTTTTGCAGGAAAAAATAGGACATTTTAAATATTCTCTTTGATAAAATGATTCTACACAATTAACTGAACAATTCAAAACTCATTAAATAATATTTGCTATGATTTAAGAAAAGTTATAAGTAAATTACATGACAATGGGTTAAATGAATCACCTTCAATTATTAATTCGTATTTAATTTATTAGGGGCTTGATGGCCTAGTGACTGGAGCTCGGTGCCACAGATTTCGGGATCGAGTCCCAGTAGTGCCCTGAATGTTTGTAGTGGCTCGAAATCCACTTTAAACCGTAGGTCCCGTTCTAATATGACTGTAGGGCTGACAACATATTTACAAGGAGGGACCATCTCCTGTCTCGAAATCTGCCAGTTGGCAGATGTTTGACCCCTCATGGGCTGTAATGCAAGAGAATTAGTTAGTTATTTAATTTAATATGTGGAAAATCTTGAGGTTCAAGGGAAAAATGCCATTACACTGTAATTTAAAAACTAATTCAGTAAAATGTCAAAATATTGTTGAATGCCAGATTATAACGAAATAAAAATGAATTTGGCAGTGCACGGAGAACACAAATGTCCATGAAGATTAAGACAAACAAATTCTTCAAAACCAACTATATTCATAAGTATAGTTAGAAACCCAACGCTACAAAATACCGCAATTGTAGTAAACTCTCGTGCAGAAACATGTGAAGCGAAAAGTTTTGAAAAACAGATACGCGTGATTTCTCGTAATACGAAAACGAAAGCGTTTCCTTTTAATTGATATGCTGTTCACCTTGTGTTGTTAAAAACCTTTCATCTTCTTCAAAAACTTGACACTTAAAAACCATCCTAAAATCTTCCTTCTCCATACATATAAGGACAACTGAAATAGCTGCTTAATTAAAAAATCAAGGTCATAAGTACAAGTTTCTTTCTTTTTCTTTTTTTTTAAAGAAAGTTGGAGGAAAAGAAATAAGACTTTTTTTTTTTATTCGTGATGTGATCTGAGAACGTGAGTCGAGAAAGAATTGAAGAATCAACACGCGCGCACCTTTGACTAAAGCTGAGCAAAGAATGAAACACAAAAAGTGAAAATCAGTGTCTGCATAGCATCATTTACTGCTTCAAAATTCGAAATAATATTTAATGTAGTAACAACAGGAATTTTTCCTTTTAACAGGAATTTTGTATGAAGCTATGTAATCTGTTAACTTTTATTACAGTTGACTACTTATACTACCAATAAATACTGTAATGAAGATATCTTTTGCAATCAAATACATATATAAATTTAAAACCTAGTGGAAACGAACTAGAATGCACTTTTCGCTCATTTTTTAAATTCCTGTTGTACTATTACATTTTAAAAATATTTACTCTCAAAATGTACATATTTAAATGAGAATTTATCTAATTGGCTTAAATAATGGTATGTAAATATTTGAAAAATATTTAAAAATATTTACTCATTCTCAATTGATAGCAGAAATACTTTCACGCTATTTAAACGAATTCATATCAATGAATGCTTATCTAATAGGCCACAAAACATTAAATAATGGTACTATTGCAAAATGTACATGATATTAGTTTCTTTGAGAAAATATTTGAAAAATATTTACTCTCGTTTTAAATTGATAATAGAAATATTTTCTCACTATTTGAATGAATTTTTAATGAATGCTTATCTAATAGGCCACAAAACATTAAAGAATGGTCCTGTTGAAAATTGTACATCATATTAGAGTTTTTCTGTTGAAATATTTGAAAAATATTTACTCTCATTCTAAATTGATAGCAGAAATATTTTCTCACTATTTAAACGAATTCATACCACTGAATGCTTATCTAATAGGCCACAAAACATTAAATAATGGTACTATTACAAAATGCACATCATATTAGAGTTTCTCTGATGAAATATTTGAAAAATATTTATTCTCATTTTAAATTTATAACAGAAATATTTTCTCACTATTTAAATGAATTTACATCAATGAATGGTTATCTAATAGTTTAAATGAATTCATATCAATGAATTCTTATCTAATAGGCCACAAAGCATTAAAAAAATGGATACTATTGCAAAATGTACATCATATTAGAGTTTCTCTGATGAAATAGTTGAAAAATATTTATTCTCATTCTAAATTGATAGCAGAAATATTTTGTCGCTATTTAAATGAATTCATATTAATGAATGCTTATCTAATGGGCCACAAAACATTAAATAATGGTTCAGTGGCCCACAGATAAAGTTGTAGCTAATGTAGGCTCGAATCTGCTTCAGAAATGAAACGACTCGATGTCGATTGTGACAGTGTATGTGGGAGTGTCTCGCATACACATTCAGGTTTGCTTGATGAGTTTTGTACGTTTACTCCTATATGATATGCTATTATAGAATAGCTACCCCTAAAAGGCCTTCCAGAAGGCAATGTGCTCCCCTTTTTTCAATCGGTAAACTGATTATCCAAAGTTCGTATAAATTAAAGAAATTATTAATTTATAGAAGCATGAATGTAACAGATCAAAGAAAATAAATATATATTAAAGATTGCTTAAAAGATACAATATACAATTTTGTATTAAGAACTGTGAAAAAAAAACAAAAACTGTATTGAAAGTTTTTCTTTAGTTATCTAAAAACTGGTAGCTTGAAAAGTATCACTTTAGAAAACATATTCCCGATATATTCTAAAAACCTGATCTATAGATCGGAACCAGTTTTCATAGACCTTGGTCTTGACTAGACCAACATTTTACATTAACTTGGTCTTCGAACCTTTTCAAGGTTAAGATGCTCATGTTCTTCATTTTATTTACTCTTCGGAACATAACAATTATTTTTTATTGTAAGAGTTAAAAGTTCGCTAAATCCATATCACGCTTAAAGATGAGCAACAATATTGGTTATTTTGTAACGTAAATTATAAACTTGCATAATTGCATAAATATATGTATCTTTAAAATAAATTACTACATGCAATCTAGTTATAAAATAATTTTTATTTGTATCAATCAAGATAATGGTATATTAAGTCGGTTAATAATTCCGAAAATGGCATCGAATATGGATTTAGTTAAGAACTTATTTAAATATTTTACATCAAGATTACTAAGAAGATTTTTCAAGATAATTCAATATTAGTTATGGTGAAAGTACCTACATCTTCAGCAAATTTGAATACCATATTTCGTAAAATTTGTAGAAGTTCAGAGACAATTCCCCCTCCTTTTGTTTGGAGTTCTTTAACCTCAGTGACATGTTGCCTTGGAGAAAAAAGTGGAAAATTTCAATAAATCTACTAGTTTTTCAAAGCAGTGACCTGTAAAGCATGTTATCGATGGGAATCGAATTCCCGTTCGTCTGCATGCTGTTTAGTACACAGAACCATAAGTCGATACTCGTAGGAGGTGTTGTTGAAGATTATAGTACTTACATTAATAATAATAATATCTTATTTTGTAAATGAATTGTTTTTATTCCGTGAATAACATATTGTCATCTGCATAGTCAAACAAACTAATTTATAGTAACTTTTATAAAAACACGTTTTGATTGAAAGCGTTAATCTGTTATAAAAAGTTTAAAATACTTCTATTGCTTTTATGCATATAGGAAAATTGCATTTATAAATGTACAATTAATTTCTAACTTTCGTGACTGGAAAACTATGCAAATTTGTCTTTCGACATATTAGTATATTGCAATCTTGTAGCTATTTATCATTGCACAAAATGTCATTTCTAGAAAATCAAAATCGGTGAAATTATTCGAAGAGATTTAAAAAGTCTGCTTGTGTAATTTCTTAAAAAAAAAAAAAAAAAAAAAAAAAAAAAAAAATGAATAAAGTTCTGAAAAGTTACTGTTTTAAAAATAATTCATAACAAGGCACAATATTTTTTTAAATAAAAAATAAAGTATTTGAATTTTATAGATTGCTATCCAAATATATTATTCATTAAAAGATTCTTAAATTAGACAGCATGCGTAAGTTGCCAATCTAGTAAACTTCCTTTCCATTTGAAGAAAAATAATGACATTTTACGTAGTTTTCTTCTTTGCTTACTCATTTTATTAAAGCATCTTGAACAAACCAGCGACATGATTTTTTTTTTTTTTCTACTGGCAGGTTTTTACTTTTTATTATCATCATCTTGGGTCACCGAAGTTATTTTTAGTTTTTGATAACGCAACCTCGAGCTCGCTGTGGTAAGAACATTCGACAAGTTTCTGCAAGCAACATCAAATCTAGATCTTATCTTTTATTTTTATCTAATCATTGCTTTGATTAACAATAATTATTATCGTAAAAAAAAATCATTGCATGTAGTAATTAATTTTAGATACTCATTTTTCTAAAATTATCTAATCTTATTCTTTAGACATTTTTCTTTTCTCAATTGAATTAAATAGTTTTTTTAGAAATTACAACTATTTATCACTTTCATAAAAACGAATTTGCTTACCAAATTCATTTACAATAAATACCTCATTATTGACACCATAAGCTAGTCATCAAAGACAATTGTATATAATGACCCATTGTTTCTGGTAAAAAGTGACTCATCTATTATTAAGGAACTGTTTTTAGCTTTAAGATAATAGCTTGCTTCACAAAACCTTACAACCAAAGGCAATTCATATTTTAAATAATGTTATATTTTATTATAACAGATAGTAAATTAAAATTTCGAATAAATTTTAAGAGGAGGTAGTGAAAGTTTATAGTAGTTTATAAATAACATGTTCTATGTTAAAATATTAATTTTTCATTTAAAATATATTTTGTATATTAATTTAAAGACATTGAATTTGAAAAAAAAAAAAAAAAAAAAAAAAAAAAAATGAAGAGCTATGACGTTAGTATAAGAATAAGATTTGGTACATTTTGTTTTTCATTAATTTATAATTCACAAGATTGGTAAACAAAAACATTGATAGCATTTAAAACGATATTTAAATTACCAGAAATGTTTCATTTAACAAGATCAAATACAAAAATTCTAAATATAAATGAAAAAAAAAAAAAAAAAAAAATTGCAGTTTTCACGAAAATATCACGAACGAATAGGTTGGTTAACCGTGCAGTTATTTCATTAATTTTTTTTTTTCAATATTTATGCATATGTTTTTCGATTGCGTTCCTAATAAATCATAAATAAATGATAAAAATAGTAAATTATATACAATATTGTATCAATTTGGTTAATTATTATTATTATTATTATTATTTTTTTAGATTTCTATTAAATATTCTCAGTAGTGCACTAATGAAAGAATAAAAACTATACATCTTTTCAAGCAACTTCTTTGTTTGCTTGTCTGTTTATTATGTCTATTAATAGATGTTTGTTTATTTAATGAATGATCGCTAATTTTTATTAAAAAACGGAAAATCTAATATTAAAAAGAGGTAATTTATTGCATGTATGGTAAAAGTAAACACTTCATTTGCAAATATATGTATGTATGTATGTCCAATAATAACACTATAAATAAATAAAAGAGAGAAGAAACAATTTTTTCTAGAAATGTAGCTGTTATATGTTGTATGATTTTTACATAAACAGTAAAGATATCGGTTGACATTCAGAGAGAAATTCTTCGCAATTATTAATGAAAATGACAGATATAATAATTTCTCCAACAAATTTCTTATCAAAGGTACCAAGCATTCGATTAGGAAATTTTATAACAATCCGAACTATCGTAAAATTAAAATTATAAGAATAGTTTTAAATCAAAATTAAAAATACATATGCATATATAAATTCAAGAACCTTTACCTGTAAGTGACAACAAGCTTCGGGCGACTGAAGCAATCTAACACTCTTGGATAAACAGACAGAAAGCGAAGACAACACGGACACATTGATTTCACATTCAGAATAAGGAAGTGAGATATTAACGGATCTCCCTGCGCACAGAAGTGAAACCGCCGGTTGTGCGATCGTTGTTATGGATTGGTTGTTTGGGAAAAGTGCGTCATTTCCGCTTTTGCAGAGAGCGAGATTTCAACAATGTATATTTGTTCTTTTTCCCTCCAAGGCTTGTGAAGAACATTCTAAGATTCTATTATGTTTCTTTTTTAGGTTTTTTTCTTGCCACTTTTCGTCTAGTTTTGGGTGTTTTTTGTTTTTACTTTTGATAGAAAGTATGAGAAAACACGAGGTTTCACTTATATTTTTCATTAAGTTTGAATTTTTTTCGTTTTCTATTTTGCTGAACTTTATTTTTGTTCTTGTTTGCTTGTTTGATGAATGTGTTTTTTTTTTTTTTTTTTTTTTTTTCCAAATAATTCTTTGAACTTTTAATTTCGTTTAGACTATATGATGATGGATGATGATATATCAGATACGATTCTGATAAAATTTTCAAATGATTAGATTGCGGGACCGACCACACTTAGTCATTCTAATTTGATTTCAGAATAAGATTAATTACTTTTTCTGTAGTGATTAGAACTTTCAGTGCAGATATTTTGTTTTATTTAAGCACTGGAAAAATGCATGGCATAAATGAAACATATCTGTATAGTATTATAAATGAATATTCCAACGAAATAAAATGAATTTCAAAAGAAATATACTTGTAACAATATATTTACATCAATTATTCTAGAGATATCTATGGCAATTATAGCAATTTTTAGCCTTAATCATTTATTTTAATTCATTCTTTCTTGTTCATTAAAATTTCAGTTTGTTACGAAAATGCAATATTAAAAATGCGCTATGCTTTAATTATATAACATTAAAGGATTTCTATTAAATAAAATTACTTTATTTATACACTTATTTAGGTTTGAATAAATATTTGAAATTTTAATTACTGCATAAAATTTGTATAGCATAATTGAGTCTTTTTTACTTAGTGCTAACTAAACTGTTTTATAAAAATAATATCGTACTTTAATACAAGTATCTAATTTTCGCTTTATTTCACTGAGAGAGAAAACGGTGTTAGAGAAAATGGTGACAATAATACGCAATGGAAACATACACATTTGCTCTGAAATTTTGATTGTATTTGAATTATGTAGGAAGTAAATTTGAAGCCATTATTATAAAGCAATTTTTTATTTCAAAAACCCCCATCTACTAATAATGTCGTGTTTGTTATACATTGTTTGTTCTCAGCAATCTATCAAGTAAAAAAACCTTTATCATAATCACTTTAGGTATTATCTAAGTACTGTCAATATTTGGCCATCATCGCATTAAGATTTTCCAGAAGTTGATATCAAAAAAACCCTTTTAGGCAGTAAAAATAGTTGAGTTCAAAAATGTTTAAAATATCCTTCAAATGTCAATTAGCTACTAATAATATCTAATATATCGTTATTTTCCATTTATGTGCGCTTGACCTGAATTCATTCTTATTGATACCGCTGATTTTATAACATTTTTTACCTAAGATGCATTACGAGATCCTCTTTTGCTACAGCCATAATTTCAGTAGTAACTGTCCCGAATTTGCTTGAAGCATTGTATACAAAATTCCAACCAGATAGTTCGAGCCTCGATGCGAAATATTTGCTATAATTTACACCGAATCTAATTTTTCGAAACAATAACTGTAGCGCAATATACCTCTATGCCATACAAGTCTACACTTGTATTCTGACAATAAGCTAAAATGTATTACACTTAAAATCAACGAAGCTGGAATGCAAATTACAAAACTCAATATACATTGGCTTGCGTTGTCTGCTTGCAGAATTTTTTCTGAAAATTATGTTAAGAAATAATATTTGTGCAAAATTAAAGATTGGAGATTATAAATATCTCTCTTTAAATAATATAAATCGGCTAAACAAAGCAATCATTCATGTCTAATAATAATCTATCTCTCTCTCTATATATATATGGATATATCCATATATATATATATACACGAGATGTGGTCGAAAGTCAAGTGTATTTTGTTGATAAAGAAAAAGAAATGAATCTATTTACTTCATTTTATTAACATTTTAAATCACCTTAAAAAATTTGAACGGAAAGGCAACGGAAACGGGAGTCAGTGGAGGGAAAATAAATAAATAAAAAACGTGCACTATCTTTGAAAGTGTTTAAACATCTGGAGTAATAGCTAACAAAATTATAAACATATCAGTAAAAGAGGTCTGGTTAATATTTTGCGTTGGAGATAACTGAGAGGCAAAAGGCAGAAAGAAATTATAGAAATGGCTGTTACTAGAAAATTCGGAACTAAGTTTAATAGGGGTTAGAGTAGCAACCGAATTTGTTTGTTAGCGGTTTGAAATTTAGGAAGAGCAAAATAGGTATATATATATATAGAACCTTTAATCTGCTAGCATTTATTCTTAAGAATTTGATAGTGTTAGTCTGAAAATAAATTAAAAATGAATACTTTAATACTGCCAATATTTTACCCCTTTTAATACGCTTTTATTAGTTTCACCTGCATGTAACTGACTCTTTGGGCTCGATTTTGCCCTACTTTAAGCGTTCAGATTTAATTTAAACGTTGTAGACTTATCAAGGACCGACGACAATAAAATAGTTTGATAAGTTTATTATCTCATCATGATTAGGATCGCCAGGATTAGTGATTTTATTTTAACTTATGAAGAGCAATTTAACCCATGTAGAAGGAAAGTACCTAAGACATTCAAACCGACGTGGGACAGTGGCACAACGGATAACGCGCCTGACTACGTATTAGGAGATTCCCTGTTCGAATCCTGGCTGGCTCGACATATTCGCATTTAGCCTTTGTTTTGCTCACAATTAAATTATTGTAAGAACTATAGTTCCAGTCCTCCATACCGACACCTCATTTAAATATTATAGTTTAAAAACACTAAGAATCACGCTTTTAGAGTTAATCAAACTAAAAAGTAAAAAATAATTGTTAACATAAGAATAAAATTACTGACGAGAAAATGAATGTCACTGTTCTGTTGGGGTGCCTTGTATGACATTTTTAAACTAACCCTTCATTTCGGAATGAAACTAGTGAAAAATTATAACGATTGATATTCAGCACCCCACTTTTTTTAGAACAGTGACATTAATTTTCTCGTCAGTAATTTTATTCTTATGTTAACAATTATTTTTTACTTTTTAGTTTGATTAACTCTAAAAGCTATTTTTTAGTTTTTTAAACTATTAATTAATTTATTATTATTTTTTTTTTTTACAGTATCTTTACTAATGGCTGTGTAAATCTGGTGTCATCTATTGGTATAAAAATCTAATCTCAATAAAAAAATAAGGTTTTCTTATAATTAAAAAATAATTAGTATAAATTTTTCGTTATCTGGTTCTCGAATTTTTTGAACAAAATAATAAATTCAGAGGGGTGGGGAGATATCAAATTCTAAGTGATATAGATTTTATGTTATGCTGAAACACATACACATACACATTCATCCATTCATTTATATATTTATAAATAAAAGCTGAAGAACCTGCTAACATACAAGTAATGGTTTTAAATTATATAAAGTGGATTAAAAGTGAAAGTGCATGTAGTGCTAAATATAGTTTCCATGCGAGGAGAACGCAAAACCTGTGCCTGATGATGCGTTAACGATATGCTAGAATTTGGGACATCCATAATGAAGAGGCAATTAAATAAAATATGCAGCAAGTTTCACAATCTGCGCCATGGGGAGATGTTTCGATGTTGTGGAATACGTAATGATGTTAATTATATTTTTAAAAAAGGGTTTTGCAAAACACGACTTCAGCAGGGAGCACTCTATTGAGCAATAGCAGAATGTGAATAAAAAATGATATATTAATGCAAGTGTTTTTATTAGCATTGAGAGTTTCATCGTCAGATTACAGCAAATAATTGAGCCCCTCTCCTTGAAATTGGTAATTAAATGTTAAAAAAAAAATGTAAGAGGATAAAGATTCGATTACCTTGCAATAACCACTTTAAAAAGAGTTCATCGACGATTTTGATAGAGAGTATCAGGGTTTGGTTTGTCGTCCTACGGTCATCTTGTGCACATGTGGACTAAACAGACCGGGACCTACAATTTAAAGTGAATTCCGAACCACTAACAAACATCCCTGCCACCGCCAAGGAATTCGAACCTGAATCCTGTGGTTCCAAAGGGTAGAGTGCTAGGCACTTGGCCACTATAGGTAAGGTGGATTGAGTTCAAATATTAAAATCTAGAATCATAGTACGCAATCCAATAGGAAACTTGAGTGAACTGGAGACCACGCTTCTGATTGGCTGTATTTTACGGAGGAGATTTTAGTATTCAATTGAATCCCACCTTTACTTAGAATATTTCAATAGTTATTCATAGACTTTCAGGAAGGCATTATAACGAATTTTATGCAATAGAGTTATCATAATGTATTCTGGGGAATGCTGCCTCTACTACACTGCTGTTGTATCTTTAACCGACAGAAAAGTGTCCGTTTTAGGAAAATAATTCTTAAACTAAATTAAATAATAATAATAGTCGTCTGGCTAATGGCATATTTCAAAACAAGAGATGTTTTCTCTTTCACGGGTAGGATCGTCGGCCCTACGGTCATGTTAGACCGGGACATACGGTTTAAAGTGGATTCCGAACCACTACAAACATCCATGGCCCAGCCGGGACTCGAACCTGAAACCTATGGAATCGACAGCTAGTCACCCGGCCATCAGGCCCCAAATTACGTAATACAATGCAATATTTAACGAATCACTCAACTGTTAAATAAACTGAATCTTTTACATTTTATATAAATATTGGACATTTAAAATCACGAATGTTTCTTTAAAATTAAGTCTGCAGGAATAAAAAATTAAGTTATTTTCCGTTGTAAATTAATGTAAATATTACATCTTTCTGTCTGGAGATATACAGAATCTACTGCGTGTTAAATAATTTTTTTTTTAATCCTAACATATATATATTTAAATTTATGAGTCAATAATTTCTGTGAAAATGTAAGATATTCTTATATTAATTAAGTCTTCAAACACCTCAACGATGCGTCCAGCAATTTTGTAGCCAGAACTGAAAAAAATATACTGTAAACACTACATAAAGTGGTTTTTATTCGGCAACAATTTTTTCATTCATTTTCTGTAATCTGAAATTAATCAGACCTTAAATATTTGTACACACTGGGAAAAAAAAAACCCATGCCTTTCTAAAACAAAGTTATTTGCTTACTTTTTAATTAATCATTCTTTACTAATTATTAAAAAGTAGCAAAACATTCATATAAAATTGAATTTAAAATAATCCCAAATAACCAAAAAAATAAAACAATACTAATAATCAAAATATTTTTAAACAATCCAAATATTTTTTTTTTTTTTTTACATTAAAATAAATTATAATGTAAAAAATTAAATTAAAAAAAAATTAAAATCAGAAATATCAAAATGTTTTAAAAATATTACTTAATAACTAAAATACAAATTAAAGTTGAAATAAAATATAATTAGTAAAAAAAAAAATCTCATTTTAAAAACGTTATTTTAATATATACATTCAGAAAGTCATTTTATTAAGATAATTAAATTTTTCTTTCGAGGGAAATAGTAAGAAAGATTTCTTAAAAAAATTTCTGAATAAAAATAATTTCAAAAATATTTTCAATATTAAGTGCTTTTGACCTTAAAGTAAAAATTTAGTTTATCATAAATAGCCTTTAAAGAGTTGTTTTTTGACAAGTGTTATGTATTAATTTTAATTCCTCTTCAGTGACCTACATACTCCTTTTGTCTGTCAAGTTAAATCGAATAGTAATGCGAAAGCAGTAACGAGTGGTGAGACGTTCAACTGACATGAAAATGGAAAATCGTAATTGTCCAGTAAATAGAAATCTTATTTTGAAAACATTTGTTCAATGCTGACCTCTTTAAAAAACTTCCGGTACTAAGTGCCTTAGAAAAGAAGTCATGCTGTTGAAACTAAGTTGTATACTGTAGAATTTCGGTAATCATTGGAGGCTACGATGCCATTTTCTTTTATGTTCGGAATTTAATAACATTTTTCAATGCTACAGGAATTTATCTGGGAAATTTTGCTTTTCTTTTTCACTTGTTATTTTAATTTGGGTTTATAGGTGTAGCATGAAAATGATGTGGATAGTCTCGAGCCTAATAGCTGATCCGTTCCGATAATTGTTACATCATGTTCTAGAACTCACAGAAGTAAGACTTATAATGATAATCGGGAAAATTATCAGAAAAAGAAGACATTCCATTGGATGTTAAAATAAATGAAACTCAGAAAACTACCATTACGTAGAAAAGCAACTAGATTTTTTTCTTCTAAGTAGAGGTTTTATTTTTGAAAAACTTATGAAGATGCGTTCCAAGAAGAATTTCTGCGCAAAAAACAAACAATTACAAATTCTTTTTTCGTCATTATATAATTTAAAGATGTTGTTATTTGAAATCAATTTACAGTTACAATTCCGAATTTTGATTTGATTTTGTTTTTGAATTTTATCATATTTTTGGATGTATTTATTTTGGATGGGAAGGTCCACTTATTTCCAGTTTTCAATAACCAGAGTTTGTTATGATCTCGATAAACTCAAATTTTAGTGACTGATAACTGTATCTATTTCATTTATCCCTTTTACTAACGTTTAAATTTCATCTACATTTTTTTTTGAGCTTATTCATTAATTTATTTAATAACTATTATCATGTATAAACATGATGTTGTCCTGGTATGAATTCCAGGGTGTCCACGAAAAAAAGCACAGGAAGAAAATAAGTACGAGCATACGTTATTATTTAAAACATCCATGTTCTCATCGTGCACTACGATAAACTTCCATTAAAAAAATTTTATTAAAAATAAACACATTTTCCACGTGATTTTTATTAAGTGTATTTCAAAATTTATTGATGGTGGCTTTCTATCTCACAACTTTTATTTATTTACTTGCAAGTATTAAATTTGTTCAGTTTTCACTGTTACATTTATTTTATTTCTTTATTTAAATCTAAATTATCCCATAACTTTCATTTATTTAAATTCTATATATAATTATAATAAAAAAACTTAGGATTTAAATTGCAATGGACTTGACCAAAAGCTGGTGCATAAATCCTTCACTTCCAGACAGAAAGCTCATGGCTGTTACGCAGTCAAGGAGCTTTTTGCTTAACACACCAAACTGTAATATTTAAAATTTACACGAAATAGTGTTGCTAAGGCTGTTGATTAGCCAATATCAAAACCGCGGATTCAAAAGCTTGAGAACAAAAACTCTCAGAATGTTAACGAATTCACCCTAGTAGTTTCGTAATGACGATATTAGACGAGCTCTCTCGATTCCAAGTTTGACAATTTGTTCACAAAATTTCTACTAAATTCTATAATGATATGCGAAACATCAATAACCCGTTTTAAATATCCTACAAAATGACAATTATGATATTTCTTCCCGCAAACATAGCAAAAGACCTCGCACTGTTCTAAATATTTTTAAAATAATTCCTTACAACTGCCTAGATGAAAAAGTTCGCTTCTGTTTTATTTTTATAATTGTTATTATTATTATTTTTACATGCAACTGATTTCATCAACATCTATACTTTTGAAAATTTTGTTATTTTTCCTTTTTCATTTTATTAAATAAATAAATCTTTTTTAAAAAAAGGGCATTTAATCATCTATTTTTCTTATTAACTCAAAGGGCATGAGACCACCGCTATGTTTCAACATTTTACAGTGAAGGAGCTAGTGGCCGCCACGCGGCCAAGGATCTCCGTGTTAATCTACAATAAGAATCAAGCCGCGTGTTCTGCATTTCATTTTGTTTATGGCTATCTAGTTCTGAAAATGAGGGACATTTAATTTAATGGTTTCAGTTGAAGATCATTTGAGTGTATCAAACCCATTGTCATACGTATCTATGAAGTTAGTTCTACTGCAGTCAAAATCCTTCTCCTCTCAGTTAATTTACTTGCAAGTATTAAATTTTTTCAGCTTTCGATGCTAAATTTCTTTTATTTATTTCTTATTTAAATTTAACTTTTCCCTATAACTTTTATTTATTTAAATTCTATATATAATTACAATAAAAAATGTGGCATTTAAATCGCTATGGGTTTGACCCAAAGCCGGTGCAAAGCTGATAGTAGTGTATGGTAGTTAGGCAGCCAAGGAAATTTGAGTAACCTATCAAATTTTAAAATTTACATGAAATAGTGTTGCAAAGGCTGTTGATTAGCTAATATCAAGCCGCGTGTTCTGCATTTCATTTTGTTTATGGCTATCTAGTGCAGAAAATGAGTGACTAGGCAATTTAATTGTTTCAACAGAATATCACTTGCACGTATCAAACGCATTGTCATGATATGTATCTATTAAGTAAGTTCTAAAACAATCTCAAACCCCTCCTCCCCGTCCCAGTTATTTTACTTGAAAGTATTAAATTTTTTCAGTTTCCACTGCTACATTTCTTTTGTACTTTTCCCGATAACTTTTATTTATTTAAATTGTATAAATAATTTTAATAGGGCCTGAATGGTCGAGTGGCTAGCGCTCTGGCGCTCGGTACCCCAGGTTTCCGGGTTCGAGTCCCGGCGGTGCCATGGATGTTTGTAGTGGTTCGGAATCCACTTTAAACCGTAGGTCCCAGGTCCTAATAGGATCGTAGAGCGTTGCGGGGGCATTGTTACTCCGCGTCCGTGGCTTATTTTCTAGTTACATGCGCCCCTGGGTAATGCAAAGTGAGTAACGCCTGTGCAGCGCTTGCCTTAATGCATCCAAGACCAAGCTGTCTAAGTGTTTGCCAGCTGCATTACAACAAAAAGTATGTATATTTAATTTTAATCAAAAATGTGGTATTTAAATTACAATGAGCTTGACCAAAAGCTGGTGCATAAATCCTTCACTTCCAGACAGAAGCTCACGGCTGTTACGCAGTCAAGGAGCTTTTGATTAACACACCAAACTGTAACTTTTAAAATGTACATGAAATAGTGTTTCTAAGGCTGTTGATTAGCCAATATCAAGCTGCGTGTTCTGCATTTCATTATGTTTTATGGCTATCTAGTGCTGAAAATGAGTGTCTAGGCAATTTAATTGTTTCAATTGAATATCACTTGAGCTTTTCAAACCCATTGTCATACGTATCTATAAAAGTTAGTTCTACTACAGTCTCAAATCCCTCCTCTTCCTCTCATATAATTTACTTGCAAATATTCAATTTTATAAGCTTTCGCTGCTAAATTTTTTTATTCATTTCTTATTTAAATGTAACTTTTCCCTATAACTTTTATTTATTGAAATTCTATACATAATTACAATATAAAAAACGTGGCATTTAAATTGCTATGGAGTTTGACCCAAAGCCGGTGCAAAGCTGATAGTAGTGTATGGTAGTTAGGCAGCCAAGGAAATTTGAGTAACCTATCAAATTTTAAAATTTACATGAAATAGTGTTGCAAAGGCTGTTGATTAGCTAATATCAAGCCGCGTGTTCTGCATTTCATTTTGTTTATGGCTATCTAGTGCAGAAAATGAGTGACTAGGCAATTTAATTGTTTCAACAGAATATCACTTGCACGTATCAAACGCATTGTCATGATATGTATCTATTAAGTAAGTTCTAAAACAATCTCAAACCCCTCCTCCCCGTCCCAGTTATTTTACTTGAAAGTATTAAATTTTTTCAGTTTCCACTGCTACATTTCTTTTGTACTTTTCCCGATAACTTTTATTTATTTAAATTGTATAAATAATTTTAATAGGGCCTGAATGGTCGAGTGGCTAGCGCTCTGGCGCTCAGTACCCCAGGTTTCGGGTTCGAGTCCCGGCGTGCCATGGATGTTTTGTAGTGGTTCGGAATCCACTTTAAACCGTAGGTCCCAGGTCCTAATAGGATCGTAGAGCGTTGCGGGGCATTGTTACTCCGCGTCCGTGGCTTATTTTCTAGTTACATGCGCCCCCTGGGTAATGCAAAAGTGAGTAACGCCTGTGCAGCGCTTGCCTTAATGCATCCAAGACCAAGCTGTCTAAGTGTTTGCCAGCTGCATTACAACAAAAAGTATGTATATTTAATTTTAATCAAAAATGTGGTATTTAAATTACAATGAGCTTGACCAAAAGCTGGTGCATAAATCCTTCACTTCCAGACAGAAGCTCACGGCTGTTACGCAGTCAAGGAGCTTTTGATTAACACACCAAACTGTAACTTTTAAAATGTACATGAAATAGTGTTTCTAAGGCTGTTGATTAGCCAATATCAAGCTGCGTGTTCTGCATTTCATTATGTTTTATGGCTATCTAGTGCTGAAAATGAGTGTCTAGGCAATTTAATTGTTTCAATTGAATATCACTTGAGCTTTTCAAACCCATTGTCATACGTATCTATAAAGTTAGTTCTACTACAGTCTCAAATCCCTCCTCTTCCTCTCATATAATTTACTTGCAAATATTCAATTTTATAAGCTTTCGCTGCTAAATTTTTTTATTCATTTCTTATTTAAATGTAACTTTTCCCTATAACTTTTATTTATTGAAATTCTATACATAATTACAATATAAAAAACGTGGCATTTAAATTGCTATGGATTCGACCCAAAGCCGGTGCAAAGCTGATAGTAGTGTATGGTAGTTAGCAGCCAAGGAGGTTTGAGTGACCTATAAAATTTTAACTTTTAAAATTTACAGGAAACAGTGTCGCTAAGTGTGATGATTAGTCAATATCAAGCCACGTGCACTGTATTTCATTTCGTCCATGGCTATCTAGCACAGAAAATGAGTGTCTAGGCAATTTAATTGTTTCAATTGAATATCACTTGAGCGTATCAAACCCATTGTTATACGTACCTATAAAGCTAGTTCTACTAAAGTTCTTATTTCATCAGACATCACACTTTTCTTCTTATGAAGAACTCAAATGCATCATGGGTGCATTGCTAAATCTCTCAGAGACCTTAAAACAGATGCACTAATCCCAGAGTCCAATTGACATATTTGGTATTTTTGATGATTGTTTTGTCATCCAGTGATACTTCTATAAAGACTTCTAAGGAAACTTTTTATCAGGTTCTATTAAAAAAAAAAAAATCAAGCTCATAAAAATCCTTCCCATAGCTCTTCAACTTACTTTGCAAGACATTGTCCCCTACGAGGCCGATGAGATACAATAATCTAAGAGACCAAGACTAAGTTAGTTCTATCTGGAATTTAAAGTTAAATTGGAAAACGAAACATTGATTCGATTCTTGATATGTTTGGGAAATATTTTGTCTTTGAAACTACCTTAATTGGCGAAAGGCTTAAAATACATCAATGAAAATAGAAACATATAACTTATTCGAAACAAAGTAAATAATCAACTGGGCTGATATGCAAGTTATCCATAAAATTTAGAATTTAATGTAAGAACAAAAATGCATCACAGCAATTTAAAAAAAAAAAATAAATAAAAACTATAGAATTACAAACATTCTTTTGTTTGAAAAATCATCTCATTTTTACTCTGAAATTAAATTATCTTTATCAGAATATCACTTGTGAAAGTTAATATAAACAGAACATCACTTACTTTTTAGAACAGTTTTACATTATTTAAATATACAATTATTAGCTAATGGAAGAAATTTAAATAAATATTATGTATAAAAAGAAATTTAAATAAACTACTAAGAAGCATTAAAAGGGTTAAGGAAATGAAAACCGATCAATGAAACAAAAATTGACCAAGGACACGAAAAAAGTGAACAAGGAAACGAAATTTCCATCTCCCCCAAAATAATAAACATAATTTTATGCATAATTATTATTGAGAAATACGAAATACATAATTATAAGGTAATAAGAAATGCATAATTAATTATTATTGCCAATTCCTTGAAATCATTGGTATGTTAAAAATAGACAAAATGGTTTAAAAAAAACTAAATAGTATAGGTTGAATCGTTGAATATATAAGTTGCTTGATTCTTGTTTGAGAAATTTAGATATTAGAAAATATGGCTTAAATGTAATCTTTGATGCATGATTACAAATGGATGTCATTACAAAATATTAATGAGATTTTGTGGTAAAATGATTGACATTTATATTAAAATTTGTGAAACAATATTGCTATTTGATAAGAGAAAATCATTAAAGTATCAATTTTTAAAAATATTGCCTAAGGATGCTGCTAATGAAAATTACTTTAACCCTCATTTAATATTATATAATGATGAAAAAGTGATACAATATGTTCACACATGCTAAATTGTAACTATTTCAGATGTATTGTATTTACAGAAAAATAGATACTGCTCAGTGATGATAATAATTTTAATTAATCATGTACAATAATACGTCAAATTCAAAGTATCATTATGTACTAAAATTACTTTAACCATATTAGAAATCTGTTCTAGGTTCCAAATTCGAGAAAGTTCTGTTGAAATAAATTTTTTTTTTGCGTTTTTATAACAGATGCTCACATATTATACAGACATATTTTTGCCAAACGCTTATAGATTGTTGAACCCAGACATATGAGTGACCAATAGACATAACAATAAAATGTTAACTCTTTCGAAAATACTTGGACAATTGTTTATTTTTAGGATTCTTTGTGAAAGG